>VZTL01040881.1:9964-26490 GCA_013400535.1 Scopus umbretta
AAAAAAAAAAAAAAAAAGAAAGTAACTGAATTCTGTTATGAAACAGTCCTCCTCGGGGGGAGATAAGATGAGAAGGAGCAAATCACTTGTGACAGATGGCAGGGGTGGTGGGGAATGCACTAATGGGAAGCACATACATCCCAGGAGGATGAAAGCAGTACAAACCCTTATAAAAAACCAAGTGCATGTCTCATTGGGGTGCTTCACTGTCATTCCTTTTATAAAAGATACATTCATTCAAAGGCAAATCTTGATTTCTGTCATGAGCCCATTATTATACAAGTGCTGTGAATTGGTGTTAAAGATACAGTAAGTCACAAAGAATGTATGCTATATACACCCACATAGATATTAAACCCAGATTTATATAGTCAGTGCTACAGGAAACTAGGCACTCTTTATATTTACTAAACGTTGAATTCAGTGCATCAGCAGCATAAACTGTGGTGAGCTTAAAAGCAAGGTGCTGACTACACTGCAGCATGACACCACAGCTGCATACATTATTTCTGTTTAGAGCCATTGTGGCTGGATCAAAAAGGCAGCATTTTCTTTCTTTCTTTCTTTCTCTTTCCCGGTGGTGCCTAAAATTAGCATTATTACAGGAGTGCTGCCTTTCAGCAGTGTCAGTGTACAGCTCAGATTTCACTTTCAGATCCAGCCTTAATTCTTTCTCTTTGTGGGGATGCACAGTTTTGATGGAAACTCCTTTCCAAGCCTTTGTACCGGCTGCTCCACCCACAGTCCGGTGATTCCCACCACTCTATCAGGTGATGCATTTCATTTTGGCTTCCTTCACTTTCACTTCTTTCACTTCTCCAGTTATACACCCTGTTCAAATTAGTGTACTTGCTAAGAAAAAAAAACACAAACCCACACAAACACCAGTGCCTGGACAACGGGGCCTTGCGGTGGAAGGGAACATTTACCCAGGTAATGGAATATAAGACAGGACAAAAGATTAGTAATGAAAGCACCATGGAGCGAGTCCTCCTCGGTTTTCTGCTGCCTGTGGGTTCTCATCTAATTCAGGGCAGTGCTTAGGAAAAGGCTTAGCTTTAAGCAATGCTTAATCATCTCATTTACTTTATAAAGCCAAACTACAGGATAAAATTCTCTGAATGGAATAATCCCACTAAACACTGGTGAAGGAGTAGAAGGGGTGGGTAGGACCTCCAAAATCTACATAGCCCAATAGTACACTGCACAACTGCTGGTCCTCCAGACACTTCCAAGTGAGTTAACAGGACACACAAAGCCACGGTAGCCTGGAATTGTATCTGAGTTAAAGACATATAGATATCTATCTCACATCTCAAAGTTAGCTGTCTAGTGCGGACTCCTACCCCAGCATGACATATTGCTTCTGGTATAAGCAAGGTGGCAGAGATACTCAACATCCTTCCAGGCACTATCCACCTCCTTAGCAGAGGTAATCCTGGAAAGCATTTTTGAGTTTCATTAGAGCACATGGAGCAATTTATTGTTTGTCTCTTCTGGCACCAATACATCTAGTACCTGCTCTCAGGATGTGCAGGCATCCCACCAGGCTGTTAGATACAAAAATCTATCAAAAAATACTGTATGGAGGATATTGCATTCCAGCCCTCCGTGGTATAAAGGACCAATTTAATTTCTGAGATGCAGCCCACTGCTTTATAATAGCACATGCTGGTTTTATGAGATGGTCCAGAGGAAAACATCCAGACCACTTATCAGCTGAAACCACAGGTAGCACGTAGGGAAGCAGATTAAAGGAATAACATGCTTTGCGCAGGCAGCCATGCCCCATGCACACATGAAAAGCCCAGGGGACAGTTAACCCTGAGTACAGCTGCTAGAGTTTAGTACTACAGACCCACTGAAAGATTTATCTCTAATTCTCAAACAGGCAGGAGTTTGGTAGGGATTCAAGTAAAACAGTAGCGGGTCCCCTTTCATTTAGCATCCTGAGCAAGTCTGGACAGAAGAGAAATTTCAGCATGAAACAGTCACAGGTAGGGGCTGCTAATTTCTTGAAAAAAGCTCAGACCATGGGAGGTCAGTGGTAAATCATGCCTGTCATGCCCCCATGACACATGCAGACCAGGCTGGCGAGGGTGCTCAGGAACCCTGAGCTGGCAGCAGGCACCAAAACCAAAAAAGATTTCAAATCGTTAGAGTCAGGAGGTGGTGGAACCACCTTCCACTATGGGAATTGGGGTTAGGAGAATATAAACAGCTTTTATGACGGGTCTGGACCAATTTATGCAAAAATATCCATGATGTGGACTTCTCCAGAAGCTGAAGACAGTGACCTAGGACATCTCTCAATCCAAACATCCAAACATTTGTGCTACTCACAGCAAAATATTTTGGGGTTAGACGTTTGATGGAACAGCTCCAAACTGTTGTCCTAAACAATTTCTGCTACCCCCACTAAGGCACGTTGCTCTTTTTTGTTACGTCCAAGTTTTCCATTTCTGGGTGTGCCTTACCATCGTGAAATCTGACTCTGCCACTTAATTAATACCATAACTGCACACTGCAACCGCTTGCCCTGTACTGAGCACCATCCGCACACTCTGAGGTATTTGTTGCTGCGACAAGGGAATACAAAGCTTTACATGCAGGAGGTGGAAAAGGTTAAAGTCAATATTTTGGCTGGTGGAAATATTTATGGAAAGAACCCGTGAATTAGTGAGCTGTATTCATTCCACTGACATTTCCTAACTGCGTTAACCTTTTATATTTCTTGTGGTTGGCTCCTGTTTAATACGTTCTAATTATATAAGCACCAGGAAGCAAATGAATGGCTGAGATTAAAGTTAAACAACGGCCATAAATACTGCAGGACAGATTCTCAGCACTGAGCGTATAGATTTACGCCTCCAAGTTCAATGCCTCGCAGATGAGACACATAAGGCTATCAGACACATGTGCAGAGCTCATAGTTTCTTGCCCACTCACTCATTTGAGGGCAGAATTTGTCCCTTTGATGGCATCATGTTGATATTTCATTGCACATGTAGTAAAGCACATTAGTTCATTCAAAGAGGGTTCAAAAAGGACAAACAGCTTCTGCAAAAATCACCATTTCCTCTGGTCTTCATACAATGAGAAAGGCAGGAAAGGAAAAAGGGATTTGAAAGCCTTCAATTAATGATGGGCAGGTGTTTTCAGAGGCTCAGCCAACTTTAAGCATTGATCAGGTACCACTGCATGCACTGTGTGCAGTAACAGCAATTCCATCTAACATCCAAGCAGGCAGTCACTCAGCAGCAATTTACAAACAAAGCAATATCTGTTACAAAACACAAGATTGGAGTAACTTTCTCCCAGCAAAACATTACATCACAAGCAAATGCAGACAGTTGCAAAATTCAGATCCACAAGTGTTAGCAATTTCTTCTAGTTCAGCTTGATGCACAGAAATGCCAGATGGCTACTCTGCTGTTCACCACCTCCAAAAGTGGATGAAAGAAGTTCATGTATGCACGTTGTCCCTTTTAACAGAATACAGTCGAAGCTGGTGGAGAAGGGAATACCAGCAATTTGCTGACACTGTCACAAAGTCTTGAGATTAAAGCTGGCTGGAGATGCTGATCTGTGGAGCAATTGCATCTCTACTGGAGAATTAGATGTAGCTTCAGCGTGAGACATTGAACCATCACTTCCACTTTGGGGGTTAAGAATGACAACACCAGCTACTGATGGTAGCTTACATGCAGCCAAGGTGCTTTCAGTCTGCAGACCTGATCATAGTGCCATCCATCTCTGCACATCTGCTTCCTTTGACTACCATGGGATAGTACTTCAGATGCTTATGGGTTGAGCAAGAGGTCTAGTGAGATTACATGGGCTACTTTTGATTAAATGACCTCCTGCCTCCTCACAGATGAAGCAGAGATCCATGTATAGCGACAAGGAAAAAGATCATCATCATTTATCTGTTTGGCCTGTGTAAATGCATGTCGTCTCAGCTCTTTGCCCTCCTTTCTGTCCATGTTCCATATGATTACTCAATATGCCTAATTGTTACCTTGTATCATAGCTTCCGATATGATGCAGCATCAAAGGGATTCATGCATGTGGTTACAATTAAATCTGTGCTTAAGGACTTTGCTGAACCCAGGCATTCACTGAACTACAATTGTTTCTGAGGTAGGGGCCATCTTTTCCTAGAAGATGCCTCACACAGTTGGTTTGACCCCGATTGGCCTTCTCTATCTCACTGAAATAAAAACAAATAACTAGGAGTAATAATAATAAATGGTGTCACCCTTGTAAAACTATATTTCTACTGTGTTTCCAAGAACAGTACGAAATCTCAGTGAGGGATGTTGCTGTCTCCTACCATCAACAATGCCAAAAATAAATAGAAATTAAGTGAAAGAGTCAAGTTTCAAGTGGCATAAATTCAACCACAGCAAATACTTTGTGTGGATGCGGTATAGTTTAGACTCCAACATGTTTCCTTATGGTCTCTCTACTTCCTCAGAAAACATCAACCATAATCACTCTACAACAGCCAAGCCTAACACAGTATATCAATTCAATAAACATCTCTATTCCACTATTGCTTAAGGGCAAAAGGAATCCTTGTAGGTCTGTAAAGGATTTTTTGACAGCAAACTTCTTGGCTGATCTGTTAAAAATCACAGTGTTTGCCTTGCACAGCACTAGCAGAACCTGTTAATAGCCCAGCTAGTCTCTGCTTTATTTTCAATAACTCTGCTTCCCTCCCCATGCACCTTTTTTAAACAAAAAGTTATCCAATATAGTGATTTTTTATATTTTTTTGCAAATACATACATACATATATATAAACATATATACATATGGTGCCTATGCCACCACAGCCTGCCTGCATTAGGCAACCCCTATTGCTTTGCACAGGGAAGAACTTCCCCTTTGACTGGTAGTTTTGTGCATTTGGGAAAGCCTCTGACCCTTGTCACAGTTTTCCCATTTGTTAAGCCAGTAAATCTCATTAGAGATTTGAAGCACTTAATGATTTAACACATTTTGGGATAAACGTTGTTACATTAGCACAGGTGCAAATAGCTTTCTAATTATTATTAATTTAATAATATGGTGGTGCTGGTACACACTAATTAGATCCATGTTGTTCTATACTAGGGGATCAACACTAGAAATTTCCACAGCTGTCAGCTGCTGTCTTCTTGCAATTGCTATGGAAAGCAAACAAACCGTAAAGGCAATTCATAATTATTATAAACACTCCCTAACCTAAACCACGTTGCCATTTCTAAATCAGAGTTGCATGCTTGCTCTTGTCTGTGGTGTCAGAAAGGGAACAGAGCCAGCTGAAGAATGGACAACCAGCTATTAGATAATTTGAGGGCCAAGCAATTAGTTTGGTTTTAACGAGCTGTTTCAACATGCAGAAAGTGCTTCCCCCATTGCTCTGACCAACCCATCCCACCTCTCACTCCATCATGTTGATCTTAGCTTGAGACAACATTTGGCTTTCCAGTATTTTCTGGAGTTTTCCTGCAAGGTAAGTGCTGTTTGGAAAAGACTTTGCCATTTCTATCCATGGGAATTCATTCTCCCCAGCTAGAAGAAAGGAAGGAGAGATCCAGTTCCCTGTGCCCACTGCTGAGTCCCTCCAGGTTTTTCTCATAAACTCATTTGAAGAAAATGGTTTAAGCTCTTAAGTGATATTCAAAGCCCTCAGCATGAGGTTTATGGCTTTCAATGTCTGCTGAGAATATAGTTATAACTGGCAAGTTCAGAGGCAGGTATTTGGATGCTCTTCCACAAATACATCCCTATAAAATAGACCTCAACTCTGACATTGACCAAGACTTAAATTAAAGTGGTTTAGTAGAAGCAGCTGACTGAAACACAAAAAAAGGTCTACACACAGAGAAAAGCCTATGGGGCTGGATCTGCAGCCAAATGCCTTTCTAGCAGAACCAGGACACTCTGACTCTCCATTGAACTGTGTATCACTCACTGATTTTGACTTTTTAAATTTAAATTGCCGGTTCTACTGTAGAAAAGAGGAAATCCTTGTTTGCTATTTCTCTTACATTATGGTTTCATTTAGATTTCATTATAATAATTCTGGATTTGATTTGTGGTACTTCCTGAATGACTTCTTTGTCTTCTGTGAAAACCCCCAGAGGACAGTCAGAGCTGACAAGCTCAGAGTGTGGGGATCAAGAGACTCTCCCAGGGGGACCTGCATCCCCTGCATGTTGCAACTTCAATGGACAGACATGGCTTGTGCAGATGGATGCACGGAGTGGAGGCTGCCAGGGTCAGCACAGGCCAGTCCCAAAATTGGGGTGACTGCATTTCTCATCCCCATCTGGCCAATGCCAAAGGGCACTCCAGAGGACTCCTCAAATTCAGCAGCATTAGAAATCAGGGAGGGAACCAGAGCAACATGTCTCAAAAGAAATTGAGTCCAACAATGGGCAAGCCCCCAGCCATGCAGCACAGAAGCATCTCAGCAAGGACTAATGCTCACTCTCATACTCCTAAACCTCCTGCAACCAGAAAACCCAACCTGCAAAAGAAATCCAAGCTCAAGTTTAACCTTTGTGGTTAAAGTCTAATTCTGAACACTGGGAAGTTCACTCCTAGGTTTAACAAACTGCGTATAGTACAGTTCACCTTTACCCTTCCCTTTCTCTCCGTTAGTTAATGACTGAAGTTGTCCACTTTGAGGGAGCTAAACAAGATAACTCATAATCTTCAAACCATCACTGAATTTGGGTGACAGCAGGGGCTTTGCAAGAGTCCCTTTAGATGCAGTGAACTCTTCAGAAGTCAGACACTTATTTTACTGAAGTGATGTGGGAAATGCCATGAAAGAGCAGAGGCCTGTTGCATTAGGAGCAGCTGAGTCTCCCAGCCTCAAATAGCTGTTAAGTTTTGATCACTGGGACAAGCCAGCTAGGAAGTCCTTGATGGAAATGTTCACTGTAGTCACAGCAAAAATTGTCGCTACTCCATTAGTGTAGCACCCAAAGGCTCCAGTCATATCAAGGGCCTGTTGCACTGAACAACGCAACAAGAGATACTAGTTTTGAAATCTGCATACTGCTCACTGTTTGAGGAGGACAGAAAGGATATCCACATTGTGCAATACAGTCACACCTGGATCAACATCAGAATAACAGGGGACACGTCCCCATGGACACCATAGCTGGGAGAAACCCATCTGTGCCTTTCTCTAAAGCTTCCTCTTTGTGCAGAGACAACACTTTTCCTCCCCCCATGCGTTGATATGAAACCAGGCCAAATGAAAAGTGGAACTAATCTGAAGGATTGTAAAACACTTGGCAAAAAACCTTCCCTCAACCTCCAGCTCCTCCAAGCCCCACCGATGCTGAGCAGCTCAGCTGTGCTGCTGCACCTCAGCACGGCCATGCTAGTGCTATGGTCCAGGTGGACACCTTCATTGTCCTGCACTCATGTTAAAACTGGGCTCAGACAAACCAGCAGGCATGGGATGTGCTGTAAAGCTCTCTTGCTCTAAGTAGTCAAGCAAACAGGAGTCAAGCACGATGACTGCTTAATTGGTCTCTTCCAGTCACCACATAGCCCTTCCATCTACTGCACAGCCACTGCACATGCACACTGAAAAGCAAAATAAACTGTCCCATTCTGAAACTTGCACTTCTTTTATATTGCACTGTGAAGTTTGAAATATCATGTTCAAGACCTCCCACACATGCAGAGTATGCTGAAAAAGACCATTTTTGCCCCAGAGGCTGATTCCCACTTTGAACCAAAAAGCTATATAACACGCTTCACCTAGGAAATGGGATATGGTACACTCTTCTCACACTTTTACTAAGTCTCCACAAAAGCATACAAGTTTGACTTTCTAGCCAAGACCAGGTGGAAAAGTCCTGCTATTAAAACAGTAACAGGAAGCTGTGGGGTCATTCAACATCCCTACCCTCACATAAAAGCTCCTCTTCCACTGACATGTAGCTGAGGGCTCTTGCTTGTCTTTCCACAACCACAAAACTGGACTGGATGTTAATTTGAAATGGAAAATGTATCCAAATGCGATGACAGTCTACTAAAAAATAAAATAACCTTAATGTAGTAAACTCTTTCTAAGTACAAGCACCACATGGTATAAACACTGCTGGCACTCATAAAGCTTCAGTTGGCTCTAACAGCTTTCCTTTCAGCCTAGCGTATCCTCAGCAAAGGACATTTTTCATTTCATTGTAATAACAGTGAAACATCTTTCTTTAACAGTGTTACCAAAAATAAAGATAAAAATATAAATAAAATTAAAAAAAAATAAAAAGCATACCTTGCTGTATATCTTACAACTTTCCTTCAAAATCTCTTCTTCTCCTACCCAAGCCAGCATGGTGACTCTGGGAACCCAATACCTTCCCCCTGCCCCCAGCCCTTGAATGAGCCGGGGTTCACCTCCAATGATGTACCAGGTGCTGTCCTGCATCCTGGGAAATGTAGTGTGGGAAACTAAAGCCATCACCACTGCAGCTCCTGTGAGCCTGGCAGGCATCAGGAGCGCCTCTAGCTCTCAGAGTGGGCCTAGGGAAAATAAGGGGATTTGTCTGAATCTAAGTGTTTTCAGGATCTTATGTTCTGTGTAAGATGTCTCAAGGCTGACTTTCCTTTACCTACCATAGGGTGGAGTCAAAGTTAAAAATTTGCACCACCCAGAAATTTTGCTAAGCTTTTTAATACTGGCTCTGCTTTAGAAATTGGGATCGAACAAATAAAGTTCAGCCACAGTTTACTGGACTGGATAATTTAGATCTTCTGTTTCATCTGGTGATATTTCCAGCATAACTAAGCACATAGAGTCCCTTCATCTCAGTGTTGCATGTCACCTTCTATTACTGGGCCAAACAGTCCTTCTTAAAATAAATCAGAAATATGGCAGGAGTAAAATGGAGAGAAATGATGCTGAGCAACAGTCTCCTGTCAGGGACAGATCATTTTGGTGTAGGATAATTAATCAGCCAGTCTAAATGGCTTCTATCTTAAAAGACTTCCTTCTTCTCCTAACATATCCTCTGTGGGTCAGAAATGCCAGCATAGTATTATCATTCTGTCTTTGCATTTGAAATACTAGCTACCATGTTGATGAAAAAGACCTTTATTGAACTTCAAAGGCCCATAATTATATATCCTTTCCTTGAGCTTTGATATTTTAATATTCAGCTGGTGAAATTATTATCTATTCTAGCCACAAAGCATTTATTTATTTTGCTTTCTTTATCTCTGTTATTTCTGCGGTGGCAAGAGGCTGAGGAAGAAGCCCCCCTGTTTATTGGCAGCAGCAGAAAGTGAGAATTGAATGTACCAGGACTTTTATCTGCAGCAGCTAAAGAATGAAGCGTTTGAACTCCTTCTCAAGCCTTAACGGGACTCAGAAACCTCTCCCCCCAGCCAGTTCCTCTCATTTATGCTTTTCAAGAGCCAGCCAATTTTGTTTATATAGGTTTCTCTGTGCTATAAGGGAGCACAGGAGAGTCAAGAAGACACCATTCAGTGCTAATGATGGTATGAATTTTTTCATCTGAAAAGGGCACACTGTTTTTGGAAGCTGCAAAAAGAAAAAAAAATCTTTGCTTGTGTTTGCTCAGCTCCAGCCTCACCAAGGTGGATATAAGCACAACAAAGGCAGAAATATTTTATGTATACATCCAGGCCATATTGTAGCAAACATAAATATACACGGATAGAGCACAGTTCCCCTTGCCAGCTAACAAAACAAGGTGGTGTTTCATGGCTCTACATCCCTCACAAGAGAAAGCCCCCGTGAATGGTTGGTACCCTTCTTCCAGGGGCTTTCAACAACAGGGCTGAGCTGCAAAATTCAGAGCAAAACCTGGACTTTTCCAAGCTCAGCCTACAGGCCTGGCCCAAACCTTCAACAAAACCAAGTGAAAAATGCATTTGCATCACCAAGAGATTTCAAAATAGGGTGAAAGCCCCACCATTTTCACTGTATCTCTGTATCTCATTGAAACAGAGGTGTAGTGGAAATCACATCGGAATGATGTTATTGAGAGATTACAGCGCGATTTCTAAAATAAATCCCCTTGGATGCACCTGGATCTCTCTCCTGGAAAAAAAGGCTGATGGTTGATCCTGTGCAGGCATTTCTCATGAGTTGTCACTTGCCTCTCTCTCTTTCTGTTCAGTCATTTCCAAATAATCGTGAAATCAAACCTATGTTAGATGAGCCCAATATCAGCATATGGCTTTCATCAGAAGATTTCCAAGCCCTTTAGGAACATAACTTAATTGCACTTCACAGCAGCCCCTGATGGGCTTCAGCAGTCTTTGCTCTGCCTTGCTGAGCCAGAAACTGGGGAAAGGGGTCTATGTCACCTTTCCAAACTTGCAAAGCAAAGCAGCAGAAGTGGCAGAACTACCATTGAGAGGTCTGAGCTCATGTTTCTTGGGACAGACATCCCAAAATCCAGCTCCCTTAAGGAAGTATTTCCTCACAAGGGGGGAAAAAAAAGCTAGTCAGTTGGAGTAGGACATTAATGCTAAAATGTTCCATAAAATTGCAACCCTCCACTTAAAAAAACATTTGAAATTATGGATGCTCACCATGGGCTTTCCCAGCATTAAAACTGAAGAAGCTCTTGCTGCAATATATGGGGTGGGTGTCCAGGCCAGACACCCATCTCATTCAGTCCTGGGAGTCCAATGGATGATATGGGAGAGGTATTAAAGAAGTGGGTGGAAGTCTCTAGGAGAGGTGCACAGTTCCCATGCGTGGCCTTGCACAAGTTCTGCATGTGGCTGGGTTTGTATTGTTTTCAGACACCTCCTGAGGCCATTCAAATCTGTTCCAGGGCACGCCAAGAAATTCTGGTAAAAGGCATTTAAAAGGCAATGTGGACATGTTCCCTTCCTACCAAACCGTGCTGTTATGCCCACCCAGGGACCCTTCAAGAAGTGAAGGCAAATGTCTGGAAGGTGTGCAGCCAGTGTGCAGCTGCTAGCACCAGCTCCCCACGCAGCAGGCAGGGCTCGCGGCACACAGCCCGGTGACAAGAGTCATCTGAGCCTGCACTATTTCTGCATGGCGTCATGCGAGCCTCAGACCTCATCCTTGCTCCTTCAAACCCAGACAGTATCTCGCTTTTCATCTCTGTTGTTGTTTACCCAGCATTTCCCAGTAATGCAGCCACTGGCAAGTGTATTCCTGATAGGCATGCAGGAGCCTGGTTGTCTATTTTGCAGGATTAAGTTGTTTATCTTCTTATGTGGGTCATCAGGAAAGCTATGATCCTGTTTATGTCACAGTCAGTATTGCCATATTCCAGAAACATTAATGTCTGAAAAAAACAGTGATGCACCATCTGGGAGAATGAGGACATTACACAAAGCAGAGGTGACCAGGCGCCAAAGCACCTCTCTGTTGAGCAATGGCTTGGCTTGGTTCTCCAGCTCACAGTCAGCTGAAGGATGCTCAGCACAGGAAAGACACAAAAGCCTCTTAAAGCCAAGTTGGGTATGTATTTATTTACCAGGACATTTGGGAAGAAGGCAGGGGGAACCTCATATGCCATATTCTTTTTGAAATGAAAGAACTTGGGGTTTAGGTTTTAGTAGTACTAGAAAATCTGGGGGGATTATTTGCAAATTTTCATACAAAAATGACTTTGTATTCAGAAATGTTAATGCCTGACTTTCAGCCCCTGAAAAGATGCAAAGGAAATGGAAATCTAAACGAGTAGCATATGCCATCCTCTTGACTGTACCAATGACAATATTTGGCTTCCACTTGCAGCTACCCCAATCAAAAAGAAGTTTGAGTTGCAGGAATGTAAGTCAAAATGGATGCTAAATTTACATTAGACATTTGTTAATTAGCCAGCAAATGAATTACCCCCACGGACGGGCATGGTCTACACAATTTAAAGCAAACACTGTTGTGTCAGGTTAAACTGATGCCCTGGAGTTGACTAAGCAGAAACATTCCAAAATGTAATTATTAATGAGATTTTCTTGTATTACTATAAACATCAAGGTTAAAATACCTTGGTGATATTTACAGGCAGGGAAGTAAGAGAGAGACTCAGTAGGTGTTCATTAAATCCATTTCCACATACATATCCACCCTTTGCATGCTCTCCATTTCCCTGCAAGCAAAAGCCCTCTTTTACCTAGTGTCTATCCCTGTGGGTACCTCTTCAGTTATTACAACCTGGCCAGCATGATTTGTTGGCTTAATCAATATTCAGGTTAAACAATAATTTCTTTTAGCAGGACGGAACTCTGCCACCCTTCTTGGCGTGTTGTGCCAACATATTAAGGGACCAAAATATTTTCCTGGGGTGTTAAAGGAACATTCCTGAGACAGTGCCTCAATGGGGACTGGAATAGCTCTTAGAGCTGGAGAGGATGTAGCGTGCACAAAGTCTTGGCTATTGAATCTTCCTCTTCCTCCTGAAGTTGCTGGCATTTTAGAAAAGGCTTTGGTAGATGTAGAATTAAGGAATCACTGTGGCCTCAGTTCCTGATCCCACATGGTTTCTCCGCTGGGTTTTCTGCCCAGTGAACAGCCAAACAACCCAAATAAAGCTATTCGGGAGCTTTACTATTGACACCGAGACCCTGGTAAACTTTCTTGTACACTAACATCTGAAACTTAGGTGCCCCAAGACCTTCAGAAAAGGATATCATTCTTTTTTTTGCTTCCTTTGAGCTTAGGCCAAAAGCCAAAGTCATAAATAGAAACAGTTATTCTGGGCTCAATATCACCTTTTGTGCAATGACAAAAATAATGTGTTGTTGAACTGTTTGGCATGACTGCCCAAGCATGTGACAAGAAGCTAGTTACTTTTGAAGCCAAATCCACTCAAGAAAACAAGAATCCAACTTATAGCAACTCATATTTTGCCAATTTTGCTGCTCCAAATGCATATTTTTTTCTTTTTTCCTCTCAAGACATCCTTTCCTTCTTTTTTAAGTACTAACAGTTTGTAGACGAACTTGCAAACAGCCTCTACTGTCCTTCTCTCAGCCTTGCTCAACCCGTGTGATAACCAAATCCTTCCTGCAGAGCTGAACTCTTTTTCCACTGTCACACAGTACATTAATTCACTCAACACATTTGTTTGCAGCTGTCTTCCATCACCAACCCCACACCCAGCTGGCTTCTCACAGGAGAAGGAAAACTTAATTTTCCACTAATGAAGATACAAAACAGGTAATTTTTTGTCCTTTGCTCCCCAGAAATTTTTTCTTTATTTTACTGGGAAAAAAAATACAACAAAATGCTTAGGTTGCTAGTTTTGGTCTTAGGGTAGGTGATTAAATATAAGCCTCTTCAGAGAAGGAACCATTTTCAGATTTTTAAGCAAATTTAGTCAAATCCAACAGTGTCTTCTTAACACAAGCAGGTTATTTCTGTATATGTGTATTTCTTCTAGGGTAGGTACAGCTACTGATTTGTTACGAATTATCATATTAGTGGCTTCTTCCATTGCTCCCCCAAAATCATACCCTTGTTTACTTTCTCCTCTAAATGCTAAAGAAAGAAAACCCAAAAAGCAACCACCCCCCCACCACCAAACCCAAAACAAAGCCCCCAACAAATGAACAACCAACCAAATCTCATACTCAGAGGTTTGCAATAAGATTTACTTTAAGTGATGTCCCCAAGACTGAGGCTGCAAACACAGCATGGGGTTTTCTGTCCCTTAAAATTTGCTCTGCACCTGATATTTGGGAGGCATTTTCCTCTTCTCTCCCTCACTCTTCAGCTCGTGCTTCTAATGTCAAACACAGGCAGTAGCTTTGAAGCTTTTCCAAATGAAAATGCCAGAAGAGCCCTGGTTTTCCAGTCAGCCTGCCAACTCCAGCAATCATTAATTTTATGTGCTAATTTTAAAGTTGATTGGTTTTGTGTCTTTTACTTCAAAGGCAACTCCAGTGAAAAACCTAAAATATATTTTAAATGGTAGAAAATAGTTTTGTTAAAATGTCTTTTCTTGAAAAAAATCCATTATTTTTATTTTAAGGAACACAGATTTCCTCCCTACAGCCTTCATAAATGTTGCTGAAGATTTTCATGCCAAATATTGGGTTTATTCTGAAGAAGTCTTTAAAAAAATTAGGAGAGTTAAATAAATCAGACTAAAAGTGTTTTCATTTGTTCCACCGGTGGCACTGTGGATTTTATTAGTGAAGTGTGCATGTAACATATGTGCAGAGCAATTATGTTTTTCAGTTACAAAACACTATTCATTAGATTAAATAAAATGACAGAGATTTTGGTCTGGTTCTGCCCTCAGATATTACACAGTCACTTGACTGGAGTACAATTTTGACTGTTTTCCCAGCTCATCAGCACATTAAAACCAGCTGTGGGTCTCGATAAATTGTTTCAGCAGAACCCACTGAAAATATCTGTATTTTCCTCCCTCCCAGGCCAACAAATGAAACTTGGAGGTCATTATGGTAGTTTTAATTATGATTTGGTAGGAATGTCCTTCACCGAAATCTGTAGTTCCATAAACAACATGCTTCTTCTGTCATATTATATTTCTTTATTTCAATTGTAAAGTCACAAAACCATGTGCTTTCCATTTTAGCTCCTGGACCCCCTGCTAAACTTATACACATGAAGGAGTGGTAGCAAAGGGAAAGCAGCAGCCAGGAGTGTCCACGGCCTTATTCCTGCTTGTGAAAAGACGTTTACTCATTCTGCAAACAACAAACAGACAAAAAAAAGAAAAAAAAAAAAAAAAAAGAAGAAAAAAAAAAAAGGAAAAAAAAGAAAACCAAACCAGAACTCAGCAGACTGGGAGCAAAATCAGGCTGGTGTCAAGGCGGGTGCAAAGACAGAGCTCCAGCGTGATAGGAGTTTGTAAATGTATAACAACTGCATTAGCTGTGAGCCTCGTACATGGCTCTAAAGTGAAACCAGCTGCCAGTGCCTGGCTCCTGCCGCCTTGCAGCAGAAGCTCTGGGACACGCCAGAGAAAAGTTCCCCAGTGCTGCAAACAATTACCATGGTTTTTTGTTCCATTTTACCAAGGTCCTTAGACTAGAGGAGAGAAAAGAAAGGAAAAGAGACATTTGAAGGTAAATAGGAACAAAGTATTTAAGAAGGGCTTCACTTTGGTTTAGTTTGGTCTCAGCTGGCTTAAATCCAAGAAAAGGTTCTCATATCCCACTCCTGTATCTCGCTACTAAGTCCCTCCTTAATCTGCAGTAGCATTTAGACTGTGTTTTAACAGAGCCCTTAAGCATGTGCTTAATTTTAAGCACCTGATTTATTCTATTGACTGCAATCCTAGTCTACCAGTGGATGATGCAAAATGTAGATAAACACTCATCTGACTTTGTTCAGTAACTCCCAAATAATTCAGGGCCCATTATATAAAGATGTCATTATACTAGTTTATTGTTTCTACCACATGTAATATGTTTCAGTGTCTTGGACACAACCAGCCAAAGTGCTGCTGAGATAGGCCCTTCCAAGTAGGAAAATGGTGGAAAAACATATTGACAAACAATTGTCTTGAACAAAGACCAAGCATTCCCTTTGACAATGTGCATTGCATTTATAAGATAAATTTTGGCTAAAGAAGGGACATTCTGGGCAGGCATTAAGCATATTTGTGAAAGAAAAGGTCCTGTGGAAACCTGAGAAGGTGGTTTTGCACTCAAGAGTTCACACAGTTGGCTTGATCTCGTACTGATTCCCTTATAGCTTCACATAAACACTTTAATTATCTCATCACAGACTGGAAACAAGGAGGATATTTGTATCTGCCCCGCCATGAAACGTCACTTGTGATAACAAATTTCATATTTGTCAGATGAAGAGTTTATGAGACCAAATTTAAGTTTGGGAAATATCACAAAATGTCAAGCTTCTCAGAGGGCAAACAAGTTTGTGAAAATCAAAGCCAGGAACAAACCAAAGTAGTGGAAATTCCAGTTGAAAATGTTCGACTGGTTCCCTGTCTTTTGTTGACAGTCAGATTTTGGAAGAGAACAATTAGTGAAATAGGTTCTAGGAGCTACTGAGCCAGAAACAGAGAAAAATGGAAACCAAGAGAAACAGCTGAAATATCTTCTCATTCTCATTTAGATTGCGGTTAGAGCAGCTGAATGGTTGTTTTTTCTGGTCCATTTGTGTAATACTGAAAACTGTAGAGGGGAAGAATTGTCCCAAGTCGACCTCATGAACAAAGGGGAAAAACTGTGGGACAGAAAGAAAAGGGAAAAAAAATTTTTTTCTTTGGAGAACTGAGAAGTGTGCAGCATTTTCTGTTGGGACAGATCGATGGCTTTGCTCAACCCCAGAATTAGATTATTTATTTTCTTTACAGGCTATTTTTAGAGGGGAGGCGGGAGAGAGATGCTCAGTTGTATAAGGAAAACTGAAGGATATTCCAGGGAAAAAAAAAACTTTGGATTGAAATGCCAAATTTTTCAGAGGACTTTTTAAAGAGATGTTTCAAATTAAAAAGAAAAAAGAGAAAGCTTTCTGATTCAAACTTGTTGAAATAGTGCCTTTTTTTTTTTTT
>VZTL01040881.1:26526-48438 GCA_013400535.1 Scopus umbretta
TTTTAGCAATTATGTTTTCATGGGGAAAAAATGAAGGCGTTTGACATAGGTTTGCAAAACACATTCCCCGGGGTGGGTGGTGGAGCCCAAGCCCCAGCACATCATGGCAGACTCCTGCTGCCCCGCTCAGGCCAGCATGGGTCCTACCCCGGAGCAGAGCTTTCCTGGAGCCAGGACTAGCATCAAGGCAGAGAGACCCTTTTCCACATGCAAATGTGAGATCTAAGGGCTGTGAAGACCCTGTGCCAGCAGGAGCACAATGCCACATCCATGGGGCACTGCAGGTGAAAAGAAGTGTAGGATTTGCAGGTTGGGGATGAGACCTGAGTAAGATCAGTCATCAGATCCCTCCAAAGAGCTAGGAGAGGAAAGGAAGGCAGACATATACTGATTCCAGCAAGCCAGGTGCTGGTGCCACAAAGCCAAGCAATGACCGACATCCACCTTTCAAAGCATGGGGATTTGTTACTAGCCAAGTTGCTGGACGCTTGCACTCCCATTCCAGGGGCCCAAGCATGATATTTAGACTATAAAACCCTTCCAGACCGTCAGGACTCCAAGGGTATTATTCAAAAGTGGTTTAGGTTGTGCAATATCTTTCTAGTATTGGCTTCCTGGTAGGATTTTTCTGTTGTGAGGACAGGTGTCTGGAAGACAGCATTTGCTCTAAAACATTGGTAGATGGGGAGTATTGAGCTGATGGATCTCTGTCAATAGGAGGTTTTCCAGGATGGAGACCTGCAAGGGGTCGCATTTAATTTTTGATGTTTAATCTAGACTAGCTGTAATCAACGACCATGAGCGTAGGGTCTGGTTAAGAAGGACTCACAGCCTGAGTCCTCAATGCTCTCATTCTTTGCAAGCTCAGCTTAGCAAAGGTCTGCACTCTCACAGCCCCATGGAAAGGCCGGGATCATGGCAGAGGGTTCCCCATCCCCACATTACTTCACCCTGGAGGCCTTTTACAACGTCCTCCAAAGTGATGCCCATATGTCTCAGTGGACATTACTGCATGCTGAACCATTTGGGTTTTTATTATTTCGACTGCTGTTTTACGCATACAGCTTTCTCAGGCCTAGATGATAGAACCAAGACCTCACCATCTTCCAGCTTTAGAAAAAAACCGCTCAGAGATCCCAAATCTGGTGTCCACAAGCAAGGCCCACATCTCCAGCCCACCATTCTGGTCCTAAACAAAGCTGAAAGCTATTCCACATGGGTTTGCTTTTCCAGCTGCCCCAGGGTGACCCACTTACCTGTACCTTAGTTGTAGGGCTGAGATTCCCCTGTGTCCTAAGGAACTTTCCTACACAGACCCCATGGGTTTGCACTGGAGCTGGTAATTTAGTGTTGGACAGCTAGAGGAGTTTAAGAGCTTAATTCCAAGTAAAACTGGTGGTACCTAAATTCCCTTAAAAAAATGAACTTGCTTGAACAAGTTCAAAAAGTCCCTTTGGTGAATTATTGAACAAGCAGCAGGAGTAACTTACACCACTGATGTGGGCAATTCTGGAAAAAACCGCTATGGGGGAGAGCAGTCTTCCCCTCCACAGAAACTCCAGATGACTTTGAGGACACTAAAAATACCTTTTGTGGCACGAGGAGAGGAATCCAGATATGATCTTCCCCTAATCCTTGGCTCCTGACTAAAACGCATGACATTATGTTTCCAAATGGTGGTTCCCCCTTGAGCTGCTAAAACTGTCTCAGATAACAGTGTTAGCAAGGGTCTGTACATAACACCAGGGATGTGAGGGACATACTGGTGGGGCCACCCCCCCTGCAGCTGCTGCTGTCCCCTGATCTGGATTGCCTGCTCTTGGGACACCTGTAACTTCAGCTCTCGCTGCTGAAATGGGGGTTGCTTCAAAGTGGTACTTTTCACAGTGGAGAAGTGCCAAACCAAGACCTTCACAGCACTAACAAATGGAGAATTCAGACACTTTCTGGTTCTCACGGTGGGGTTAGACACAGCTGTGCTTGGACCGGATCTTGGGCCAAGGACTTTAAAGCTATTTAGATACTTTGGCCTTCCCACGTCTTTGAAAAGGTTGTCAAGGCATTCTGTAAAACAGCTGAAAAGATTTATTAAATTCTGCAGAAAGCTCCAGAATTTCAGACAGGCTATTTTGTGTGTATTAAATGGTATTGTTACTGGTTTCGCCTGCACTCAATCCCAGCTGACTACACAACACCCTACCATGAGGAGATGCATTTCCTGGGTGCATGAAATGGGGCATCCATTGCTAATTCAGCTGTACATCTATCCCCCCTTGCCCATTGTCCTAAGACATGTACCACAGCCAACTATCCTGATGGCCAAGTTGTCTTATGAGGTCATCATTTAACAATTGCGACATCATAGTTTGGTGAAAGTCCAAATGGAGGCAAAGTCACACACTCAGGACTGAGTTTCTTCTTTCATTTGGAGGAGGAAGAGGAACAGAGCTGAGAAATTGCAGGTGTCTTCCAAAAGCAAGAGTGATAGTGCAGAAGGCAGGGAAGGGGTCCATGGTTCGAAAAATAAGGTCTGAGGGTTGTTCCCACCCACCACTTCGATGCAGTGCTGGGAACAGCTGGTGCCATGCTTGGGAATTTCACCCTGGGAGCAGTTTCACACCCACTCTCCCCAGCTCTGTGGAGGTCCACATAAGGACCCCCAGCTGGTGCAGAGCTAGATATGCCAAACCAGGAAATATCCCAAATGCTTGGCCACATGCTCTCCATTATATTTACCCCACCTCACTGCTGCGGCATCTGTGCCCTTTGGCAGCAGAAAGTTGTGCTGAGGGGCTGTGAACGACCAGCCTTCTGCAGTCACATTTCCGCAGACAGTAGACGTGTCTTCATTCCGGCTCTTAGAAGACCAGAAGCCAATGAGGCCAAAGACTGAAGGTGTAAAATATATACACAGAGTTGCCCCTGCTCCAACAGGAACTGAAGGCAGATTCATACAACTGAGGAAGATGGGAATCTAAGTTGCATGGATAGGTTCAGAGCCAGGGCTATAAAACAAAATTAAGCATTAAATGTTCTTAACAAAGGCAATCTGGGCTCACTGTGTTCTGTTTTTGTTATGTTTTCCCCCTGTTTTATGCTGCTTTAACCTTCAGTTGTTGCTGTTGGAATCCCTTTTGCGCTGTTCCACTTGTCATTCTTCTTATTTTTATTAGAGACACTTTGGCAGAAGACTTATCAAAATGCGCTGAGCTTGTCAACAAACGTCATTATCAACGAGTTGAGGCAGACAGTGTAAGCAGGGAAAGGGCATGGGAAAATATGCAATATAAAATAATTTTATATGTCAAAGAAATGCGGCAGAATAATAACAGCAAAGGCCTTGCCGTAAATTATTTGTGCTGTTACAGAAGTTCCCACTGTTAAGTGATTTCTAGCCAGGCTTCAAAAGGTCCGTGCAGGGGACCAGATGCTCTTCTGGAAGAAAATGGCATAGCTTCATCAGAATCAAGGGCCTGGCCACTCTGCGTGCAATGTAATCAGGTTGAGACACACTACTCTCCACATCAGATAACTCTAAAATCTCAAATGACAAATTAAGGACTAGATCTCCAGCCCTGGAAATCAAAGTCAGCCCACTGGCAAAAGTGCAGCTGTATCAGTCTATGCCCAGATCATGCTTTCTTCTGGGTATTATTACACACTGGTATATCCAAGTGGCCTGCACATTCAGCATCATGCTGGGTTTTGATCTCAACATGCCAAGCTGTTAGTTACAGGGCTAAAAAGCTGCCCCTCTCTCAATCCTGTGCTTTGAAGTTCCCTCAAAGACATTTGCTTACTTAAGCTCATTCAAGAGAAGGTGAAGTCTGACCCCACCATCTGGTGGTGTCCACTTTCATAAGGATATGAGAAGAAAAATAAATCACTTAAAATGAACGTGAGCGAAGCCTTACAGTGCTTACCTAATTAGGTGTAAGGTTATATTGCAGGTTGCATTGAGCTGTACAAGGAGGGTTGGAATTCAGTAGGCTTAGGTTAAACAAAATAAATCATAAGGTCAATGGTAAGGCAAAAATAGAAAGGCATCCCACCCACCCACCACAGTATATCAGCAGCAAGCAAAAAAGTGCACTCTTGGTATCTCAAAGGCCAAGGTAGACATATGAGCCCGTAAGATTGAGTCCCTTTGGCTGCAATTGCTGATTACAGCTCTTTGGAGATCAGCTTCTGATAAGTAAATAGGTCAGACTGCTTCTGGCCAAGGCTAATGGTCAAAGTGATGTTATTTAACCTCATGCACTTCCACGGGACACTGGTGATGGATGGAGAGCTACCACCAAGGGTCACTGGACATGGGTGAACACATCAATAGGAACATGAGTGAAGCCCCAAGGAGACAAAATGGCAGTAATGACGACCCTCACAGCTGCACCAGCCAGTCTCAGCAGCAGGAGGAGGGGAGCATGTGGTGGCTCATAACACATCATAAGTACTGCTGGCTGCAGCTCCCAGGGAGGGACAGGGCAGGAGGAAAATACAAAGGAGGGGAAACTTGGAAGAAAAAAGCTGATTAGAATTTAAAAATGCTTTAACTGATGACACCATTAATCTCTTCAATATACCACTAAGTGTAATGGGCTCTAGCAAGCTTGCTAGACCACACGAAGGAACTCAAACATCTCAGGTATGGTGCTGAAGACAGTGTCCTCCATGAGGCAGGGAACTACCCTTCCATTGCTGCACAGCCTTGTGCAAGGGAGCTCTCAAGCACATGTAAGGAACAGGGGTGCAAAACAGTTTTGCAAACCTGACTCAGCCTTGATGGAAGCTAACGTGATTTCATTGGGTTGAACTGAGGCTGTATGTCTTTCATAGCCTGTTTTGCCTCAGGGAGCACTTTTATGGCCAAAATAATATGTGCCATATGGGAAAACCCCACAGAAATTAATAGGAGTGCAACCAGTAGGATTGGAGAGAAATGAAATAATCTATGGAAATGACTCTGTAATCTTTAAAATTTGATAGAGAATGATCCCCTCTCACAAAGACTTTTTAAGACATTCTATAGAATTGCTATGATGTAATTCGCTCTTAAATCCTATTCAAAAAGCTCCAAAGCCTAAGAATGGTTATTGTTTTCTTATTAAATTCTGTAAGACTTTTCCATAAAGAAAGAGCTGGTATTCTCATAATATCTCCACTATCCAAATCTGAAGGAATACAAGACCACTGGTTTTAATTATATCAGGCACATAAATGTCTTCCAAACCATTACATGTATCTGTACACATGAAAACACTCATTCACACAAATTAGGTGCCATTGGAATCAATAGAGTCGAACCTACTCCGATGGGACCAGCTACTGAAACAACTACAATGACTGACATGCTTTTAAAGGCCACAGAAGGGAATGGGCTGGAAAGCTTTTACAAAATGTTTTTGGAGGTGGAAAAATACCGATGCATTGAGATGGAAACTCTTTGGAGGAACACAGTGGGTTTGCTCCCACTTCTTTTGCAAAGAGGAATTTTTGGTCGTGCACAGAAAGGGAGTATGTGCTCGCCCCAGTCCACAGCATCCTGCAGCCTGGAGTGGGGAGGCCAGCTGGGATGTGAAAGGCACAGTCTTTAGAGCTGGGAATTGAGCCTGGAGTGCTGGCAGCCCAAGTATTTCCCTCACCAGGGGACTGTAAGGTATTTGTTCTCTTCCTTTCTCTCTCCCACCCGTTCATTTCAAATGAGACCTATTGGTTCACAGTGTGATTGAGAGGGAAAAACAACCTTGCAATCACAAACTGCCATCGTGAGATGGAAAAACTGGGTTTTACCCAGCTCTGCTCCAAAAAAAATTAAGGGAAGAGGTGAGAGCAGCTGCCCGAAGCCTTTCCACAGGTCACAAGGGGGCTGCATACTGGTGGAGCGTGCCTGGGATTCCTCCACCATGATGCCGAAAGAATAGGCCCCAGCGATCGCAGCCAGGGGGAAGTTGCTCAATGTTGTGAAACACAGGAGGAAAAAAGTTATATTAAAGTAATAAATGAAAGCAAAAGTGCTCTCTGTAAGGGGGCTGGGAGCAGGGGAAATCTCAGCGTGCGGTAGACCGGTGCAAAACGTATCTTGGCATAATTTTCTGCACTGGAGGAAAAAGGGACATGAATAGATGCAAAGAAAGCCTATGGCTGACTGGTAGAGCATGCATGTATATGTCGTTAAGGAGCTCCAGTCCCTGATTTAGTGAAGTATTTTAGTGTATGTTTAATTTTCAGCATGTTAGTAGTGAACTGGGTCATAGAGCACTACGGAAAATGACTGGTGTTGATCTAAAAATCTAAAAATTATTAAAATAACATAATGAAGAAAGATATGTATTTGTTTTTAATATTTCTTGGGAACATTGTTGTTTCAAAATAAAAAGCACTTGAATATTCTTTAAGGAAACTTTAAAATTTAAATTTCCTATAAAACTCAGTGCCTCTTCCCAAAGGAACCCAGAAAAAAGTCCAGAAAATTGGAATATTTTCCTGGAAAATGCCTGTATTTGCTATTTTTTCAAACACAAATGTATGGTTGTGGATCTTCTAGCAAAGATCAGGGTCATACCAATGCAGCCCTTCTGACCAGTAGAAACAACTGGACCATACATATGAAAAAAACAACGCGAACCTTCCACATCTACTCCTGACAAGTGGTGAATTTCCTTCAACTTGGCTTTTATTATTCAGTTCAAACAATGGTCCCTGAGGTCGACCAAATTTCAAACAAGTCTTGGCTGTGCTTCAAGGGAGCAAAGGCCAGTTTATAGCTTCAGGTGCAAAGATTCCCTGACTTTCTTTTTCACATAAATTTGACAAAGTTAAAATGTGACAATTTTAGCCACACTGTGGGAATCTTCTCAAATCTCTGCCTTCCCCAAGGCCACCTGTCGGAGAATCACACCCTGAGCCTTTAGGCTGCTATGATTTACATTCTATTATTTTATTGGACATCAGGAAAGACTACAGTTAAAAAATGAATAGTATATCATCAAGGCAAAAGTTTTCCTTTAGTAATTGTATTCAACTGTCTTTTCAACAAAGGCAGTACAGGGAGAGGTAGCAATTTTGCTGTGTCAGCCTAACTCTTAATAAAAAGGTATAATAAATGCTTCTTGTTTGGGAATAGAAAGGGCAGAAGAAAGCCAGAAGTTGTTCTTCTTTATCCGATAGCCATCAGAAATGGAAAATCCCAGCTTATATTCTGGATCTCATCACTTCTGCAGACTCTGCATGTTGTATAAGATCAACCTGCCATCATTGAGGCTAGCACACTCAGTGCTGCCAGAAAAATGGCCTGCAGAAAACTAATGTTCATCTGAGGAGGGGTCAGCCCCTCTGATCACCCTCTGATGGGACAGGAGATACTTGTTATATCTAAGGCAAGCTTCAGGCAACTCGAAACTTTGGAAATCACGCTGCCTGTTCTTTTGGAGGACATTAAATGCTTTTTGCTCCCAGACTTGAAAGACTGGGCCACGTTTAGGGCTGGACAGGCCTCCTCAGCAGTCTGTAAGTCTATCAGCCCTGGGGTAGCGTGTTGGAGTAGCCATCTGACATGCAAAGGTATTTGTCAGCCTGGGGAGTCTTGTGCAAATGCAAATGCATTTTGGCTTCCCTCTCCCATGAATAACTTCCTAAGAGGCAGCAGCAGCTGCCCAGGATCCACTCCGGCTGGCAGAGCACGCAACAGGTGGCACCATCTGCGCCACCAAGTCCAACCCAAACAGCTCATTTCCAGCTGGAGGGAAGGGCCAGCAATGTGATAGTGACTCCCAGGCGGCGTGAAGGGTGGCTCACACACTGGGTCCCTTGTGGAGGAGGAACAGTCAATAATTAGCACCTGTAGGCAACTCCCAGCCCCTGCAATAAATACAAATATATCTCCTGGCATGGCCAGCTAGGAAAATATAAGTTGAAAAAGCCCCCTGTGCCAGACACATCCCACTTGCGTCCTACCGCTGCATGCCAGCTGCTTGCTGTGGGTACATGTGCTGCAAAGCCAGCAAACTTGAGCCTGCTGCATCATTAGGAAGGTTAATCTTTTCCCCTCATCTGTTTTCACATGCTTAATAGCATACACGGACTTCAGAGATACTCTCAGCTTCAGATTTTCTTTTATGATTCAAGGAAATTTTCTTTTATGATTCTCACAATTGGTATGGGATCTTCTCTGATGCCCAGATCCCACCAGCTTGTGGGATTTGGGAAAGACCTTGACCATGAGAAATGTCATCACAATCAACAGTCCAGGTAGGAAGGGCAAGTGGGCCCTCTGGTGATTGCAGCATGTGAAAAACCCAGCCTGCCAGCCCTACACCCAGGGGGACATTCAAGAGGGGGTGGCAATCACCAGGATCCAAGAGGACACATCAGGCAAAGGGAAGAGACGCCCATGACCTTCTGCCACTGTCACTCCAAGAAATGAAGTCTGGATGTGGGAAGATCCCAGTCACCATTCACCCCACCAAGGGGGTCTGTCGGAGGGGTTGATGCTGCCACCAGCACAGCTGCAGGCACACCAGGCCCAAAGACAATAAACAAAAGGACTTTGCTCTCAGAGCTGGGACTGGGCATGGGGTCATGTGATTTTTGGAAGCCTTGCAAAAAGTTGTGTGTGACAGATGGAATTAAAAATCCCCTCACATTGCATGTACACCCTGGTGCTATGAGGCAGCTCTTGCTAAGCACTTTGCTAGGTGGCTACCTGCTGTGAAGCTAAATCTAATCAGTGTTGAACATCTCCAAAGGAAACAGCTCTGAACAGTTCCATTGTTTTAATTTTCTTGCTCTGGGCTCACAAAATCCTGGTGCTCACTCTCTCCAGTGTAAAAACTGAATATAAAGCAGAACGGACTAAGCTGTGGCTTAGCGGGCAGCATGAGCTACATTATCAGTGATGGGTGTGCGTATAAACCACTTGGTGGAGCTTCCAGGCCAAGTCAGTTCCTGGAAGGAAAAGTGGCTAATAGGTATGAAATACACTTTGCTTGTACCAATAAGCACTACAGCCAAATGTCTGACTGTCAGATTGATGTAAGTCATAAAGCACTGACTATTGAAAAGCCTTCCGCTCCTGAGCAGTCACACCTGAACTCTTGCTTCTCTGAAATTCATCTCCTTGATCAAAATATACTCTCGGGCTAAGTAGCCAACATGTCTTGTGGCACACAGTGTCCATTAGTTACAGTTTAGCTGAAATTCCTGCTTGCTTCCCTGCTGTGCCAATCTGGACCCCGGGTTTACCTGTAACTGGCCAGGGTAAGTGACTGACTCCTGCTATGTATTTTCCCATATAAAAAGAGCATTTGTATTCTTTCAACTGGTGTGACTTTTGGTTTAGATTCAGGGGGAAAAGCAAACTTTTCCTAACAGGGGCAAAGAGCGTGTCACCTCCATAACATGCTACATAAACAGTTCCCCTTCTGGCACGCAAGACCCACCTGAAATACAGAGGAGCAGGGCTGAGCAAACACACTTAGAGGTGTGATGGAGCTACTGAGAGCTGCCCAGCCAGCAATGCCTGCACTCCAGCGACTCTCTCATCTGCTTTAACAACCAGAAAAGTCAGCATGGATAGGCCGTGTTGGCCCAAACTGTGACCATGCATCTGCTCTAATTCCTGCATGTTCAGATAATGTTCCTTAGCACTGCTTCTTTGGTATAATATGGATACAACAAGCGGGTATTAACAGCTTAATTCTTCCCACTGTGACTTCTTTTCTCTCATTTTCCTTATCAACCAGGATTGAGTTAGATTTAGGTTCTTGTGTTCAACAGCCTTATCAAGCTCAGAGCTGCTGAGAAAAATATCCTGCAGAATAAATAAGTTGCAAAAGAAACTATAGGAAGCCTTATGTTGTTCTGCGTTCAGGAAAACAACAGGAGTAATGTAGTTTTAGGATATTGAGTTTAATTTAAACTATTTGGTACTTTGGAATCAGTTAAATTTGGATGAGTATGGAACTGTCCTGAAGATCTGAGATGGCAAATTTCCTAAATAAAGAATGGTGATCTTAATGGTTTATAAAACCCCCAATGTATTTTTATATTTTCTCTTTTTCACTTATTGCTGTGATTAATGTTGTACCACTGCTATGGTCCAGATAACCACCACATCAGAAGGAGCTCCTTTATTGATTTACAGATAGACATGACCCATGAAGCTTCTGAGAAAACATCTCCAGGTCACAGTCAGTTTTCCCCCATACTTCCAGCACAAGCATCTTCACCCTGCCAAGGAAGGACTGCTTTCCTAGGAAGAGGGTGACTTCCTCAGTGACTGTCATGTCTCTTTGTAGATGTTTTATGCCACAGTTCACAGTCTATCCAGAATGATGCAAAGGCACAAAAAAGGCAACCAGCCCTGCTGCTCACAGAGAACTCAATGCTAATTCATGATTCCACCTGGGCTGAAGACTTAAATTTCATTATGTGCTTTACAAACTTAAGAGTCTTAGAAATAACATATAATATTACTGTCTCAGAATTAATTTCCATCTAAAGGCTCTGAAAGGGATATATTAAATCCAGGGAAATTCTGCTTCAAAAGCCTCACGCACTTCTGAACATAATAACCAAAAGACATACTCCAAAGTCAAAATTTGATAAAAACTGGAAATTATTTGGCATCCTAGCATATTAGGAGAAACTGAATAATAAAATGGATAAGACCTGTGCCAAGAATAAGATGAATTTTCCCAATTTGTTCAAATATTTAAACTGTACAGAATGAGAAAGTGCCGCTCAGTATTTTTAAATGTGGCAGATTGTTAGTGGCATGAGTTTATATATCTCTATTCTATTTCCCATATTTTTTTTTCTCTCTCAGTTCAGTGTAGGTAGCTGAGATCTCATCTCCTGCTAAAATCAGGGTTTAGGTCAGAAACATCTGTGTAGAAGACAGTTTAAACTGATTTAATGAATCTGCCAACCATCAGAAGTCTCTTCCCTGATCAAGTTCAGAAGAGATTTGCTATTTTTAAGATATTAGGTATTGTACTCTTCTGTCGTCCATGACTCGACATGTAATTGTTTATTTCACCAGAACAACTAAAAGAATCTTTTATGCCATTTCAATTCTCAGAATATAATTTCTCTCAAGATTTGTATTTTTGCTTCCTTTTTGCTGTTGTGCTGTTTTTTCATGTCCTATCCTCTCTAGGGTGACAAATACCCAAAATGCCAGGCACAGGTTATTAAAAACAGAACAAGATAAATTCAAGAAAGGAGAAAAACATGTTTTCTGGGGTTTGTTTTTGAGCAGGAGTTTTGCAACTGGAAGAATGAGCATGGGTTGACTTTGTTCTAAAGGCCACAAAGAAAGAAACACAATGCTGGTTTTTTATGAAGCCTGCAAACCACATTATCTGAAATAAAGACTTCTGCTGAAACAAAATGGGGTTTCTTCAGAAATGCCTGCTGAAAATTAAATACTAAGAAAATGTCATTAGATGTGTCAGGCAAGGTCTTTTTCTAATGCCACTTGAGCAAATAAAGCCAACTGTGGATTTTAATAGCCACCCTGGGGAAGGGAAAAAACAAACATTATTTTGCTCATCGGCATGTAGCAAGAGTAATTAGTGATTTAGGACTAGGTATGGCAGCGAAACAAAACAGTGGACTGACAGAAGAATTCATACATTAAGAATATGGAATAACTTGGAGGAAATCTGGAGACTTACCAACAGTGTTGAAACAGAGTATGCAATATTAGCTGTGTTGGTACTCTATCAGTTAAACCAGAGGTGTTTTATGTGTACATGCAGCGGGGCAGTCCCTCTAATCCAGTTTGCAGAAGCAGGTGATATTGGTTTGAAGAAAACAACATGATTCCCTGATTGGAGGAGCAGTCTGGGGTTGTGGTCAGTGTTCACAGAGCCCAGGCACCTCTTCCTCCTTGGATCTTGGACATGGTTGAGTTATTTAGCTCCTCTATAGCTCAGCTTGCTTTTACCTGTAAACAAAGTGAATTGTATTTAGGTATCACCTCTGTAGCACCTCATTTATTGGTTTATAAAATATCTCTGAAGGAAAGATGTGAAGAATGGTTATTAACAAAGAGTCTGAAATCCTAGAAGCCAAAAAGAAGACAGTAATCAAAGCATTAATAAGGCTACCAGCAGACTCAGGTGACATTGCCCATCACGGAAGAGATTTTGGTCTTTGATTTTTGACATCACTATTTACAATCAACTCATCCAATGCAGCCTGTTTTCTCTCCTTAAAAAAAAACAAACACAAAACCTTTTTCACGAAAACCCCAAGTTGCTGTGGGACAGGATCCCCTATTTTAACTCTTTTTCTTCTTTTTTCCTATTTGCAGTGACATTGAAGAGCCATCAGCATAAAAATCCACCTCCAGTTTAATGCAGAAATGGAGACAGATGCAATTTATAAGGAGTTTGTACCAGTCTGCAGAGATGAGAAAATATTTACAGATAGTTCAGCTGATCTTTTAAAGTGGCATTATTTGATTGCCATCAAATAATTATTATGAAAACATTTGCAAGATTTTTGTTACCTACCTTCCCTTCTCTTTAGAAGATGTCTTTCTGGAAAAGATTTTTCAAAAAAATGGGGTGTAATGTAATACATGGCTATAACATAGATTGTTAATTTTTAGTGTAGCTGAATCACAGCATGCTTTGATTGAGAGGAGCCAACACAAACATGCAAAATATGTGCCTCTTTGAACAGGATACACCACATCCTGCATTTGGTAGCCAAAGGTTCCAGTTTGCATCACAAACGTAGTCCAAGATCTCTCTCTCCTTGAGGTATGTACCTCAGAAAGTGCCAAATCTGCAAGACGCTGCCTTTTTAAAAATTTCTTTCTTTCATTCTTTCCTATTAAAAAAAAAAAAAAAAAAAAAAAGTTTAATCATTTGCTTGTTTGGGTTTTAGTAGAGAATCAGCAGGTGATTGAAAGAAAGGACTGTGTTGTCAGGAGGGACTTTGATTAATCAGAGACTTGATAGTTTGATTAATCATCCCAGAAAGAGCTGACTCTGGCAAAAGCGCCCCTGCCAACATGTAAACACACCAAAAGAACATTTTCAAAATACATAAAGACAAATTGCAGTTCAAAGCTACTCTTACTGGCCTGTTGATTTGACTGCTAGAAACAAAAGCCTTTCTGCCTGGTTGATAGAAACCAGACCTTCCACGGGAGGAAACAATTGACTTCAGGTCCTTTCAAATTTTGAATAAAAAGAGCTTGACATTTTGGTTTTTAACTAATTTTTTTATCTTCTCATTCTTGTTTACAGTAATAAATTACATTCCTCAGTCTTTTTATAAGGAAAGTTAAGTTTCCTCTCATTTTCAAGCAATTTATGACACATCTTTAAGACCTTCAGTTACATAAGGACTCCGCAGCACTTCCCAGCAAAGCATAAATTATCACAGTGAGGTAGCAAAAAAAACATTGTGCTATGCATCACCCAGTCATCATCGCATTTTACCTGCAATTTTATGGTACCAAGTAGGAAACCTTGAGTTGGGAAAACACACAAAAAGCCTGTCTGCTTGCCTAGCAATCTCATTGTGTAAGGGGGGGGTGGGGAATGGATTTGCAAATTCAGCTGGCTACCAAGCTAGTGGAGGTCAAAAAAACTCTTTCTTGCCATGGAAACAACAAACATGAGCTGACTCTACTGAGCTGCATGGTGCATGTAAGCACTCAACAGTGTTTCTTCTCAAGTTCAGGAAAGCCCATATACATTCTGAAGACCAGTTCTGTTCAGAATGGCACATGAGGAAAGCCAGGAAAAGACAGAATTAGGATTTTGCAGGAAATTTGTGGAGAGCAGGAAACAATTCCCTTCCCAGAGCAAACATAAAACTTTCCTACAGATTGTGCAAAACAGGGAGAGTAAGGGGAGAATATTTAATGTTTCCAATGTTCAAGCCAGAAGCAATAGGTTCGGTCTTTACCCTACACTACCTGGGGAAATCCCTGATTTGCGGGTGCTGTACCCTTGGCGGTTTGCCTTCGAGCAAGCTCAGGCACAGAGACACAGTAGCCTGGCAGCCACCAGCCCAATTCCTTCATAATCCAATTATTGTAAGTGGCTTAACCGCTGCTTTGTATCATGGGCCTCAGCCCAGGGTGAATCAGGGTTTTTTTGTCATCAGCAACACAAGAAAGAAACTAAAGAAAAGACTTGGTTGAAGTCAAACCAAACCAGAGACTACTTTGCTTTTGCTGATGCTAACCTGCAACCTTCCACCCCCATCACCACCAACCTGGCAATTATTTTGAGTCAACAGAAATCATTCATTTGGCCTGAAAATAAGCAGATTTAGATTGAATGAGATTATGTTTTTCACCCTAAAAGAAAACTTAAAAGAAAATATAGTGTTATTTAGCAAATGCTTAAATAGACGTATGAGAATATATATATGGGAATTGTGAGACTAAACAAATCAATGTGAGTTAAAATTATTTCTAAGCAAAATTCTGAAAAAAATATTTTGACACTTCCAAAGTAAGTGTTTCATTTTCCAAAATTCTGAAATATTGAATCTTGTCCTTTAAATTCCTTCCAGTGGCCACCACCCATGGTTTTGAGGTCCAAAACTTGTCCTTCTCAAGCTGTAATTTTTAATGCATTTACTATTCCAGCTGCAAGGGTCACAGCTACTTGTTTCTCATTTCAGCATAGCGAGTGGGATTTGAACTGAGCAAATTGTCTTGACAATGCAACAGCACAATGTAGCACTTTTGGTGAAAGCATTAAGAAAAATCAGTGCAACCAATTTGAAAAGAGTCCACAAGTTGACAGTCCGATTGCTTATTAATATTTGCTGAAATATAAATAGACAAAAAAAACTATTCCCAAATGTTTTGCTAAAAAAAAAAAGACATACTAAAACATATTGGATGTTTTTTTTAATAATTGATTTGTAATATACAGTTTTGCTTGAGTTTGCTTTATTTTTCTGTATCTTATCTTCACCATGTTTTGCTTATCGTTAATTAATCCAGCTTTGTCAAAGACCTTGAATCTCAACCCTGAATTCTAGCAAAGCACCATGGAGAGCTAAAATTACCAGGCTCGCCTCCCTTCAGCTACAGAGCCAAGAGATGAAGATCTACTTTGCCTCTTACAACCTCCTTAGTGGCAATAGGAATCCAAAGGATATTCCTCCCCTCTCGTATATATAAATCATAAGTCCTTTGTATTCATTCTCATTCCCTATCCAGCCATATTTTAATTAATGAAATAAAAGAAAATCTACTAAAATAAACCAGACTTAATGAGGGAAGAAAGTCAAAACAAACAGGACTGTTTACTTCCTTTGTACTGATTTGCCAAGAAATGAGCTCTACATCCAACAATATTGATTCATGTCAGAAATATTAAACTCTCACAGCCTCATGAAGAGTAGCATCTGGATTGAAAGGATGAAGGGGGACAGGCATGTGGTGAAATAAAAGCAACGTGTCATTTCTTCACGGCTAGGTGCATATTTTCACCCCCACAGGTAGTGTTTATATCCTGTTGATCAATACTGCAGATGGAAATGTGACATTCAAGGTCTCACATTTGGTTGTGGCTCCGGCTCTCAGTGGAGAGAGGATGGGGAGTGCCATGTGCTTGATGTGTCCTCCAGAAAGTGCTGCTCCGAGCTACATCTGGAGTTCCTGGCTCGTAACACTGAAAGATGTGGTACCATATAAGCATAAGTAATATAATTCAGCTGTCATCTACCACTGACCATCCTTAGTATGAAAGAGCTTGGGTTTGGTACCCATCACACAAAATGTAACGGCCATTCATGTGACGGAGTTTGTAAGGAAACAAGGCATCAGACTGTCCCCAGAGCAGGTGAAAACATGCAGAGACATCTAATTTGAGAATCACCTTCATTAGTTACAGCTCTGCACAAACACTTCCAGCCTTTTGAAATGTTTTATGTGAAAGTTTTTGTCACTGAAAAAGCAGTTTTCCCCAAACCGAAAGATTCAGAGCAAAAACATAATTTTCAATCATTAAAACTTTTCTTTCACAGAAAAGGATTTTAAAACAAAAACAAAGTAGGGTCTAAATAAGCTTTGGTTTTTAGAAAATTGAAATGTTACAAGCTTCCCCTCCCATCTTCAACTGATGGCCATTCCTCATTCATCCCTGCCCCACCTTCCTTTCTCCACTGAATACACTGACAGGCTGTTTGTCTGGTGGTTTGTTGGGTTTTTTTTCCTCCCTTTTCCTTTGACATCTTCACAGTATTCCTCCAACTTCTGCAATACACAGGGCAGCCATGTGAACCCCTGCAGGACCCACTTTCAGCTGCAGTACCACCCTGGGAAACAGAAGCAACTCGGCAATTTTTCTTCACAAAGCCCTGTTTTCCTCCTTTTCAACTAGCTTTGCAACTATTACACGCAGATCTTGCAACACTGCTGGATTTCAGCAGTGCCTTTTGTTATCCCCCTGTTTGCCGATGAACAAAGAGGGAACTGGATGGCTTCTGTAAGTTGGAGTGGGATGTTGGCTCCCCATTCACTGCTTCAGTTCTGAAGCTGCTAACAATGAACAATGGTAACACACTGACTCCCCGTTGCTTTTGCGCTCCATGCGGTGTGCGAATGGGGCCAAGGACATGGACATGGCTCTGGGACAGGGTATTTTGGTTTTCTGCCTTTTTTGTCCAGCACAGAGCAGAAATCAGACCATCCATAGGGGTATTCCCTTGCTACACTTGGTGGCATCTGCCCCTCAAGGGCTGTTTTGTCGCTGAGAATAGCAAGAGCACTAAACAGAGGCCAAGGAAGAGGGTGATGTGCAAATGTCCCATTAACTCCATCCCGCACAACGAACTCCTGCTGGCAAACAGCAGCACAGTGCCGCTCCTGCAGCACCTCGGTCTCTGCACCTCATGCTCCAGGAGCCACAACTGACCAGAGAATGATCCTGGCCCCTGGGCATGGACTTAGTGACCTCAGTATTGTTCCTGGGAACAAATATCCCATCAGCCAAGCCACCGGCAGCTCCTCAGTGTCCAAATGGGTAGACAGGCACTACAGCAGCAGACTTAGAGGTGGCCTTTCCATTTGCGGTTAAAACCTATTGTCAGTCTGAACATTTGCAGCCCTGTGGATAAACACAGGACTGCCTGGAGCCAAGCATTAAATCTACGCTCACATGCAGAATAAATAAAGAATTAAATGTGGTGCATAAATAAATACAAATGTTAAGCAGCATGGAAACTAACACAGCCTTCTCTGTGTCCTCCCGCTGGAGGGGCCTTGGTGAATAAGCCCCCCCCATCTCAGTCCCATGCCAGGCTGCTATAATCAAAGCTGAAACACAAACATGCTCTTTTATTTCCTTTTTCTCAGATCTGGTCCCTAAATTCTCACTTTACATGGCTGACAGAGGTCAGCACAAATAGCGCAGAGCCAGGTGTGATGCGTTTGTGTAGAAATGAAGCCAACTGGGACAGTCATCTTGTTCTATTAGTCAAACGTGTTGGTAAAGTCATAATGAAAAACGCTGATTCTCTTGCCCTGAATTTTTTCCCAGATTGTAAGACACACAGTGATTTCTCTGCATTTCTTTAGGCTTTTATCCCATATTCACAGAGGTATTTAATTCTTCACTGTTCTTTTTTAATTTTCTTTTCCATTCTTACTTTCATTCCCTCTACTCTAAGCCAGTGTGTCAGCTACAAATTCTATATACATATGTATCTGAAAAGATCAATATATATATCTTTTCAGAAATGCTTTTCAAGCCTTCCAAATAGAACTGTCCTCCCAAAACCTAAAGCAAGCAGGCAACTACACCACATCAGACACCTCTCTGATCTCACACCCATCATATCCAGAGCTAACGCAACCCATTTCAATGGCATTGATGTCAGCAGTTATTTCTGATTTGCTTCTGTGTGTGTTGAGTCAAAGTCAAGTCCTTCTTGCTTATGAGGATGGCTAGACTTTCGCATATGATATTTTTACTAAGAAACTCAAGCAATAAACAGATTAGAACCAGCTACTCTACAGGTGTTCAAGTGAGAGCTTCAGCACAGCACAGGACACCACATCGGAGCAAATCTGGGCCCCCTGTACATGCTGGATCTACCAGCTGAACCTTAAAGCCCAAGGGTATTCTTTGAAGACCTCTTCAGCTCAGGCCTCCATGTTCATTGGAGATAAGCAGAGCCTTAAAATGTTTTTTGGCAGGGAGTTGGATGAAACTTTTCCACTTGGGCTGCCCAGACTCTGTACTTGGTTGTCTCAGCTGAGGGTTTGGCACACAGGTCTGGTAGCCATTGCTCTGGTCACCTTCTCATTGTCCTGTAGTGCCACACATCACCAGAGTGGTGTAAGCAGGGGAGTGGCACACTCCCAGGAGGGCTTCCTAGACATCCAAGTGATACTAAGATACAGCTTACACTGAAGGCTAGAAAATTGGTATACAGAATGGACTTTTTGAATGGCAAAGGGAGATGGAGCTGAAGTTGTTCTCTAGTCCCTTGGCCTTCACACTCCATTCATGGCACAGTTGTTCCCTAAAGGCAACAGGGCTGAGGGTAGCCCCCCAAACAAACTCTGCAAATGCCCCATGGCCAGGAGAGAGGGTCTCTGGAGTGATGGGAAAGCCATGCTGTCTCTGCTTGTCTCAGCACAGTTCCTTCCAACCCGACCCGTACTGCTCTAGCATCTCAAAATCCTCACCACACAGGCGCCACTGGGGAACCTCTTTAGTTTGCATGAAGACATTTGTGGATTTCAGCTGAGGAATTCTGGTTTTCAACGATTTGGAGGATGATTTTTGCAGCAATTAGCTATCAGATCTGTCTCCATTTCCCTAATTGCCTATGAATTTCACAGTGAGCAATACGAAAGCCATTAGTGGTCAGATAGTCACAGTAGATTCAGAACACACTTCCAAGTGAAAGAATTATTAACTAAGATTTGTTCATGGTGACATCCAAGCTCCACTAACCACTTCCCAAGCACTCAAGAATGGATTATGTCTATTTAGAGGCACTCAAATTTCAGGGGTGCAGTATCTCACAGTTAGGGTGGGGTTTTTTGGCCCATAGGCTTTTAACTACATCCTGTGCATAGTCTTTAATAACACTTGATAATAATTGAATGAAATGAACTTCCTACAAATTGCAGAGCAGCACACAAGGACCACAAGTGTTATCAAATCCCATGTCTCTATAGGAATAAAGGACCCTTTCCAAGGGTACCGCATGGATGCTCTGTAATTTCCAGCATGCAAGGTTATGATGTGCACTGCATGCTACAGATCAAGGGAACTGAAAACGCCAAGTTGCCTCACTGTAGCAGGGTCTCTGTTTACTGATTTCATAACTCCAGCTGGACCTCTTTTGGCCAGGGAGAGGATTTTTATGAGGGAAAATGCTATAAATCTGCTGTCGCTAAAGGACATCAGACACCATGTGGCATGTTCATGATATCATCAGTGTGCACCAGTTTTAAAATAGAGGTTTTAGACATAAAGCTGCCAACCAGGAAAATCACATAAGAGAACAATGTTGAACTTTTAACAGTGAAACATCCCTTTGAAAACCCTTCCTCTTCCTGCTCTTTCTCAACCCCTAAGCTTTGGAGAGATAGAGAAGGGGAAAATGAAGGGTGTACGCTTCAAAGTCCTGTGATAAACATCCCAGGATTAAAACAAAGCCAAACTTTGTGTCCCGTTTCTGAGCAGAAACAGCTGTCACTCAGCAAAAACATTTGCTTAATGATGAGGGAGGGGAAAAAAAAAAAAAGCCTTCCTTAAAGAAATGGAGTAAAGAAAGGGAGTATATCTATTTCATAATGCTTGTTTTGCCCTGCCCTGAGTTAAAAATCAGGAGGAATTGGTGCAACATGCCAGGTAGGAGTCAGATGGAAATCTAGCAGTGTAAGTGTGAGCTACACAGCCATAAATTGCTTGCCTTAACTGTTTGTGACAATTGGTAGCAGACAAAAGTTATATATCTTCGGCAAGTGTTTCTGCAGTACACAGCTTTCCGTTCTGCTCCAGTTACTGTGGCCTTTCTGACCACCTTCTTGTGAGAGTTTTTCCCTGCATATCAAGGAAATGCTCCAGGCTGAGAGGCGAGGGGAACAGCCAGAGTTGGGCAAGGCCACTGAAACCCTCTGACATGGACTATAGCAAACGAAGGCAAAACATAAGAAGGCTCAGGGGACTCAGAGCTCCACGAGGCAGAGATTTTGTGCATTGATACCTCCAGACAAAATCCTGATTGTAGACACCAGTTCAGTGCCAGAACACTTCTCCACTAGGAGACTTTAAATTTATGCTTCTAGTAGGGTTGAGAAGTTCATAGAAAGGTCATATTCATCTACTTCTTTGCAGTGTAATGCAATACCTCTCCCAGTGATTTTAATTAGGACTTTCACAATTAATTTGTTTCCCCATCACATTTGTATTCTCACTTCTTATCACAAGTAGAAGAAACACTGCTGCAGTTGCTGCCTTTCCTACCGAAGGGAAAACAAAGACTCATGACTTTCATCAACAGTTATTTGTTGATGTTGTTATTCACCCTACCCACAATACACCCTGGGTTTTTGCACACAGATTTGAGATAATTGCTTATTTCAGCTGGCTATACAATGACCAATCATCTTTGCTTTTGGAGGTTTTGCCTTGTTATCCCACTGCCTGCTATTGGAGTTCAAACCAGATGGTTACTTGTGTGCAGAGCAAACTTTGCATATGCCAAGGTGTGGGTAGGTGGGCAAGAGCAGGATGGACAGGGGAGAGAAATTTTATAATATTGATATAATCTATATGGTGTCACAACCGCAAAGGATAACCAGTGATGTTCACATTTCCCATTGAAGAGGCTGCATAGTTGAGTTTTACTCAACTCTTGTTGAGTAAAAACTGGCATATTTGCAACTTGGAAGATAAAGTTACTGTGATTGGGAAATTCTCTTCTAATGATGAAACGCACAGATGAAAGGTGCTTCCTGCCTGTTTTGCTGGGTGCAGGATAAAAACATTCAGCTCCTAAAATGCATTCAGGTTTCTTCCTACATGAAGATTAAGTCTTCCAACTTGTTTACTTTTCTCAGTGCATGGATTTATACAATGCAAATGGTTGAGAAGATTACAGGATTTGGCCTTAAATTAGCGGAAAACATTCAAAACCCTTTTTTTTTTTGGTCCTGTCACAAACTGCATTTTGTACTATGGCCCTCATACATAGGTTGTGTGTCAATGGATTTCAAGGAGCTTTTGATAAACTTCATATGCAGGCCAAATAGACAGATTCTCCACTCTTGCCATTTTGCATAGACAGCTCGACACTTTGGGGTTCACAGACATGCCCATAAAATTGGCTAGCAACATCCAGAGGCCTCCTGGGTGCACAGCTAGTATTTCAAAACTGTCATGTAGTGGTGGTGGCCTGCCCAAGCTCTCTGTGACTTCCTAAGGAGATAAAGAGCTTTGAATCATTTCAAATTGAGCTGATACAACATTGTCACATTATAGTTTTTCATCACTCTGTCCTGCCCTGTAAAAGTCTTACTCAGGTTTCTTTGCTTCTCCCAGATGAGTAAAGTTGAACTATACAGAATGCTTGGAAAGCAGATTTGGATGGAGAACAAGACATTGTCAAAATTATGCAGTGCATGATCCAAATCTCTGAAACATGGGGGTAGAGCAAATAATCCTTTCTCTCACATAAGTACCAGATTCATTCATCTGTTGAGGACTTATAAAAGGCATGAGCCGGCTGGCTACAAGGCAGCTTTTCAGCCCTCTGTGTCTACAGTGGGGATAAACCCATGTGAAATCATACAGGAACACTTGAGAGTTTTCTGTGAGGTCACTTCAGAGCTGTCCTCACTGAAGCAGGAGGATGTATAAATTTTAACACTGCCAGTGTGTCCCTAATCATGCTAAATGCTGA
>VZTL01040882.1:0-24877 GCA_013400535.1 Scopus umbretta
TTTTTGATGCAACTCAGCATCCTATTGGCCATGGCTGCGGCAGCACACTGTTCACTCACATTGAGCTTCCTCTCCACCAGGACCCCCAGGTCCCTTTCCACAGAGCTGCTCTCCAGCCAGGTGGATCCCAGTCTGTGCTGCACTCCTGGATTATGTTTTCCCAGGTGCAAGACCTCACACTTGTCCATGTTGAACGTCATAAGCTTCTTTTAGCCCACTCTTCCAGCCTATCCAGATCTTCCTGAAGGGTGGCTCTCCCTTCTGGAGTGTCTACTTCCCCACTCAATTTGGTGTCATCTGCAAACTTCATCAGGATACACTTGACGCTGTTATCCAGATCACTTATAAAGACATTGAATAATGTTGGGCCCAAGCGTGGGACAAGGTGTGAGAAGGAACCACAGCCTAGCCTTGATTAGTAAATGGCATTTTTCTTTAAAGTCTGGACCATATTGGCTGATGTTACAACCATATGAGCATGAATCCTAAGATCACAATATTCCACTGACCTAAGTGTGCTAACCTTTGTGTGAAACCTGACAACTATGCACCTGGCCAATTCTCAGGGAATGAAAAGCTAAGATGCTCTTTTCTTCTGAGTCATTCCAGACTCTTCAATATTGTAGTCAAGTATTCCTCGCTGGACTTACATGAGATCTCTGTTCTCACATGTCTCCCCCAGCCTCTGGGCTGCTGCTTAGCTTAAGACATTGAGAGCACGCTCCCAACAGAGAGGCTGGGCACAGCTTGTCCTCAGCACTTGGAGGTTTCTGGTGCTGGCTATGAAAAGTGTTTCCATGTCCGTGACTACCTCTGCTGCCTGCAGCATTCCAGTACATGCAATGAACTTCCAGGAAGGCAATGCAACTTGGTTGAAAATCGATGATGACCCTACAAAACTGCCTAATTCTGGGGAACTCTTGGGCACCAGAAGGACGAAGAAGGGTTAACAGGTGTTCCTGCCACATAGAGAGAAAATGGGACATACAAGAATTAAAGAAAAAACAGAAGACTGATTTCCAGCCACTGGTTAATTCATGTCTGGGGAGTTTGCTGTTGGATGCTCAATGAAAAGCTAATACAGCAGAAATACAAGGTGAAGGACAGAGACTTGGAGATGGGGAAGCCAGAATGAAACACGGCTGCTCTCCAGCTACTTCAGAGAAATCACTAATTACTGGCAGTAAAAGAGCAGTATAACAGCAGAGCTCCAATGATGCTCTTTACATGGCATTTACAAGTATTTGAAAAAAGTTTTTTAGCTTTCATTTCACTCAACTGTTCTACTTTTTACCATTGTACCTAGTGAAATACTCACACTTGTGGTTTGTCATCCTCCTTCCCATGAAATGGTTATGGGTGACTGAGCACACTGCAAGTACAGGTGTGATTGGCTCGCAGAGCCAACAGGCAATCTTCAGCAATACCAGCAGGGCTGGTACTGTTGGGGGAGAGACAGTTTTAACCAAATCCAGGTTCCTGCTGGCTTTTCATGAATTTTCCAGACAGACATTTCCTTGAAGAAGCAGGATAGAGCAAAGGAGGTTGGGAGGGTGTGAAGCAGCCTGCACGTGCCTTTGACATTAAGAAGTATGCTCAGTTAGGAGACTGAGGATACTGTCTGATCATTAGCAGGGTTACTGTGTTGGGTAATGTATTGATTTTGCATGACAATGTTTTGGCAGCAGTGGAGGCTCCAGAGTTGGCTTCTGTAAGAAGCTGCCAGAAGCTTCTCCCATTCCCCCAGCCAATGCCAGCCGGCTCCAAGACAGACCTCCAGCTCACCAAGGCCGAGCCCATCAGCAACGGTGGTAGCACCTGTGGGATAACACAGTTAAGAAGGGAGGGAAAAAAAACTGTGCAACTGCAGCTGGATGAGAGGAATGAAAATATATGAGAAGAACAGCTCTGCAACCCCCAAAGTCAGTGAAGAAGGAGGGAGAGGAGGTGGTCCAGGCACAAAAGCAGGGATTCCTCTGCAGCCCATGGTGAAGACCATGGTGAGGCAGACTGTCCTCCTGCAGCCTATGGAGGTCAACAATGGAGCAGATATCCACCTGAAGCCCATGGAAGACCCCACACCAGAGCAGGCAGATGCCCAAAGGAGGCTGTGACCCTGTGGGAAGCCCACGCTGGAGCAGGCTCCTGGCAGGACCTGTGGACCCGTGGAGAGAGGAGCCCATGTGGAGTTCGTGAAGAACTGCAGCCCACGGGAAGGACTCATGTTGGAGAAGTTTGTGGAGGACTGCCTCCTGTGAGAGGGACTCCGTGCTGGAGCAGGGGAAAGAGTGTGAAGAGGCCTCCCTTGAGGAGGAAGGAGCGGCAGAGACAAGGTGTGATGGACTGACCACAACCCCCATTCCCAGTCCCCCTGCACTGCTGGTGGGGAAGAGGTAGAGAAATCAGGAGTGAAGTTGAGCCTGGGAAGAAGGGAGGGGTGGGGGGAAGGTTTTTAAGATTTGTCTTCATTTCTCATTATCCTGCTCTGATTTGGTTGGTAATAAATTGAACTCATTTCCCCAAGTTAAGTCTGTTTTGGCCATGATGGTAATTGGTGAGTGATCTTCCTATCTTATTTCGATGAGCTTTTTGTTATATTTTCTCTCCCCAGCTTAGTTGAGGAGGGGAGTGATAGAGTAGCTCTGGTGGGTGGCTGGTGTCTAGCCAGGGACAACCCACCCCAGGCAATCTATCTAGCTCCATGCTTGAGTGGAGCAAAGCAGCACTAGTTTCCATTTCAGTGGAGAGCTCAGAGAACAGAGACAGCTGTGCTGTCAGCCGGACACACTGAGGGATTTGTCTGCACCAGTTCCACTTAAGCTAATCCTGGACACTGTGTCAGAGGAGGAACACATGGAGTGGCACGTGTGTGTGTTCGTGTGTGTGTGCGCACACGCACATACATTTATGTAGGTGGTCCAAGATCCTTTTGACACCACTATACTGCTCAGAACAGCATATGGGGCACCCTTTTGTCTGGACCTACCAACCACATCATATTTTGCTCCTGCTTTCTTGTTCACCTTGTCACTTCATCTTTAAGGCACTTTGCCCCCTTATGATGTTAAAATCATTTAAAGAAAAAAGATTAATCTGCTCAGTGAGCAAGCTGCTACCTTTGTGCTAGCCTCACACTAGTGTGTTCTGCTCGCTGACCCCATCTAAGCCATTCAGCATCTGCTCCAAACGGTGCTTCAAGGAAGCTGGTGACAAGACAACAGCCAAAGAAGCCCACAGAGCTTTCCGTAAGGCAGGAATAACGCCCAAGTATAAAGGATGTGTCAGAGGACGAGCAAATAACTGCATGCTGACAAATGAAGCACACTCCCACAGGGAATCTCCGTTAGAGAAAGTTGCATCTAAGTCGAGAGGGGCTGAATTCTCCCCTCATCATTGGGAACGGCTATAGCCCTAACGAATGATTTCAAGCACTGCTGTATTACTTAGTGCAATTTAAAATGGTTTCCTGTTCAGCTGGCTGGATGTGTCTAGCTACTTTATGATGACGGAAAATGGAGCACGTGAAGTAGAATGGACTTAACATGAATACATCTATGTTAAAAATCAGACTTGAATAAATCCTTACAATTAGTCCTCTGGTTTCAGTGTTTAAATGAAATAATAACCAGTTTTAATAATGTTTTCCTGTTTTTTAAAAACAAGATGCTTAACAGCTTCTTTGGTACATGTTGCTATGTAGGGGGGCATTGGTTTTGCCTACACTCTGCCCCAAACCAGAAGTGGCAAAAATAGCCATATGCTTCAGTGCAGAGCTACTCCTTTTGCGATATCAGGCAAAGGAGACAACCCAGGAATTTGGTGATCACCCTGTGCTAAGCTGAAGAGCTATTTGGAGGGTCAGACCCCTCCAAATCCGTGGTTCACATTTGTCCCAAGCTAATGAGTGACTCTGGCTGTGGTCAGACAGTGGTGGGTAGAGAATAGTTTAGGATGCCATCACCTCTCACTGCCACTGTGCTTGACTACGTGCTTGACTACCTGCATCCCCCCCAGCTGAGGCAGCCTCATTGGCACGAACGCCATTCAGTCAGTCCCCCACGGTCAGCCGAACCATTCCAGGGGCTGAAGACTGCAGCAATTCCCTGAATTCTACCTTCTCAAGCAAGCTGAGAATTTAAATTACACAGTAAATAAAATTAATCTGTCTGTTCAGATCCTGCTGAATGATGAACAGAGTCATGAGCAAACTGAGAGACAAACAACAAACTGCTGACTACAACTTCCACTTCAAGCCCAACTCCTGATTGTAGCTCACTTGCAGCATTTAGCTCAGGGACATTAGCATGCATCTAGTTAACACTGAAACCTTTACTACCTTTCACCTCTGTCAGGGAGTATTTGTCAGTGAGGACGGTATCAATTCTTGGAGAGATTTCAGGGTACATACATGAATAGGGGATCTGCCTGCAGTCTGTATAGAAAGGGAAGTATAAGCAAGCTGTGTGCCGGGGCCATGCTAATCCTGGTGAGGGCTGTGCTCCCTAGGGAGATTTGGAGAGTGTAAGTGAGACCATGAGGGTGGCATTAGCACAGCTGATGGCTGTGCCTCCCTGCATCACAAAGAAAGGCAAAAGAAAAGTGATTTTTAGTAAACAGGGGTAGCAGAAACAAAAAGGATCTGCCTGTGGCCAGCCCCCTGCTCTGAATACAGGCAATATGGTTTCAAGCTGATATGTGCCAGGCATCAGCGTTGATTATTCAGGACAGGCCATCTGAATCAGGATTGTTTCACCCAGCTTCAGAGAAGACTTTTTGGGTAAGCAAGGGTCAGATAGCTAAGTCATCCAACTATGAACCTGGGCAAGGCACAGTATTTTTAGCTGAAGCACACTGCTTTTGCTGACCCAGCCAAACTTGGGGAAATTACTGAACTTCACCTAACTGTGAGAACTGGCTAGCAAGAGCAGGCATACAAATCTGTCTTCCAAGGTCCCTCTTGGATGAGGTTTTAAACATCCAAGTAGCTGTACTTCCTTATGTTTTGTTGATCTGGCTGCTGCTCTGTCCCTTTGGCATGGCTGAGAGCTGGCACAAACACCAATGAGCTTTGAGTGATTTTAAGCTCCCTTCAGCTCCCAAGAAGTCCTGACCAGACAAAGAACTGGTAAATGACCTAGGGCGTACAAAGATGATGTTTGCATCTCTTATTCAAGGATGCACCTCTTAACTTCTCATATAGGAGCTACTACAACAAGCAGTCAGTGCATTGCATGCACAACAAGGCAGGGCTTATTCTGGGGTAACGCTCACCTAGAGTGCTACCTGCACAAATTACAGAGAGATTTCTGATGGCCTGGCTGATGTTACTTTTCGCATTTCACTTCAGAAAACACACACCAAACAAAAGCGCCACACTATTCCTTAGCACAGAGGAGGGTAAGTAAATGAGTGCTCCATTTCCAACCAAAGCTATCATCTATTTACACCACAAGCATCTCCAAAAGTGGCTTTATGTTCCAGCCGCATGTCTTCATCTCCTAGCCACACTACCCCAGCCCCAAAGCTCATTTATCTGACCCTCAGGTGATTACAGGAAGGAATGTTTATCTCTCTGTTTATATCTAGTATTGGGCTGTTGTAAGAGATAATACAAAGTGTTTTTACAAATACATTAATAACAAAGAGAGAGCCAAGGAGAATCTCCATCCTTTACTGGATCCAGGGGGCAACATTGCCACCAAGGATGAGGAAACGGCTGAGGTACTTAATGCCTTCTTTGCCTCAGTCTTTAATAACAAGACCAGTTCTCCCTGGGGTATCTGCCCCACTGAGCGGGAAGACAGGGACGGAGAGCAGGATAAACCCCCCATAATCCAGGAGAAAGATGTTAATGACCTGCTACACCTCCTGGAGACTCATAAGTCTATGGGGCCAGATGGGATCCACCCGAGAGTGCCGAGGGAGCTGGCGGAGGAGCTTGCCAAGCCACTCTCCATCATTTATCAGCAGTCCTGGTTAACAGGGGAGNTGTGGCCAGCAGGAATAGGGAAGTGATCGTGCCCCTGTACTCGGCACTGGTGAGGCCGCAACTTGAATACTGTGTTCAGTTTTGGGTCCCTCACTCCAAGAGGGACATTGAGGTGCTGGAGCGTGTCCAGAGAAGGGCAACGAAGTTGGTGAGGGGCCTGGAGAACACGTCTTATGAGGAGTGGCTGAGGGAACTAGGTTTGTTTAGTTTGGAGAAGAGGAGGCTGAGGGGAGACCTTATCGCTCCCTACAACTACCTGAATGGAGGGTGTAGTGAGGTAGGTGTTGGTCTCTTCTCCCAAGTAACAAGTGATAGGATGAGAGGAAATGGCCTCCAGTTGCACCAGGGGAGGTTTAGATTGGATATTAGGAAAAATTTCTTCTCAGTAAGTGTGGTCAAGCATTGGACCAAGCTGCTCAGAGAGGTGGTGGAGTCCCCATCTCTGGAGGTGTTCAAAAAATGTGTAGATGTGGCACTTTGAGACATGGTTTAATAGGCATGGAGGTGTTGAGTTGACAGGTGGACTAGATAATCTCAGAGGTCTTTTCTAACCTTAATGATTCTATTCTATTCTCTTCTTTGACGCATAGGCAAGCAAGGTATCCAGTGCAGTTAGCCATCTAGCAAAGAAAACCTTATGGCTGTATACTCTAGGGAAAACAATTGATATTTTGAACACAGAACACTGTACCTCTTCATGGCACGACATAATCATGAATCATCTTTGTAAAACAGTAAGTTGCATTTTACTGCCGGGAGAAACTATTCAACTGGTTTACCTTAAAGCCACATAGAACATCTGTAGCAGCAGGGGAGCGGAGAACCAGGATTCCTGGCTCTCAGTTCTCTGCCGGAGCTGTCTCTGCAGCCATTTTATGTAGACAGGTTGCAACTATGTAGCAGCAGGCAGCAATTAATCTCCCTTCATCTTTGAACATCTTTCTGTACAGATTTCAAAGGCATCTACTGTCGCAGCTCCCAGCTCACAAGGGCATTTTTTTGTGATTCAGTGTGTGCTTTCTCCCTTAATTTTTAAGGATTGAGACTTTTATTCCTAATGGCTGCAAAATACTGCATATAAAGATTTCCTTTATCACTGTCAAAACTAGAATACATGAACAGCATCAGTTTTATTTAAATGCATTTTTTTCATGTTTCACATTTACCTTCAGAAAGGGATTTATTTAATATTTTCATGTACTTTTCAAAGAGTATTTTTCCTGCCAGCCAGAAGAACAAAGCTAGATATCTGGGGAAATGTTTGCATCCTAACAAGCCCAGCTAAAAATTTTCAGTTTATAAACTGAACTCTACAAAACATAATCCATAAAACTGAGCTACTCTCTCCCTTAACATATTTTAAAGGGACAGAGAGAATTAAGTTATTTCACCTGGAAAGAACTCCTGCAAATGCCCCCTCATCATTTCCTCTCAAATGAACACAGGTTTAAGTCAAAACCATTTGCTTGACCCTGCTGTATGGTGTACCAGGCAAAAAAAAAAAAAAAAAGAAAAAAAGAAAAAAAGAAAAAGAAAGGAGTCTATTAAGTGCAATTTAACTCTTTTCATTTAAATAGCTCTCTTCATTTAAAGCATCATTTATGCTAAGGGCATAATCAACCAGATAAACAGAGTTAATATTAGCACCCACATCGCATTTGTTATGGGTTCTGATGTTCCGTGAAGAAGCATTAAGGTCACTGATGCATGTAGTAAGTGCGATGTGTATTTTAGGAGAGTAACAGTACAAACTTGCTTAGCTGAATACTCATAGCCTCCGGTTACACAGGAGATCATCATATAGTGCATATTTGTATAAAAAACACTTGAACAGAGTCTGACATAAGTAGGCTTGAACTGCATACAGACTTAGTCAAATGTCCATGCTTGCATGAGTCTAAAAGATTGGTCTATGGCAGAGAGCATGTGTTACAGCCTATATAAACTACAGATTTAATTAACTTCTAATATGCTGTAATTGGGAAAGCTTTCGCTGGCTGGCAAATACCACTGCTTGGAATGACTTGTTGAGCTCCCATCTAGTAGCCGAAACAAATAAGGACAGAAGTGCAAATGCCGCAGGCAGCATGTGAGCTTGGAAGGGACTTGCAGCTCACTGACTCCAGCATCCTGCTTAGAAAGGACCCTTGGACTTTTCTTGTTCCCAGGACTGGACTGCAGCTGACAGTCCCAGCCATGTTTCTGGCTTGGATTTAGCAGCAAAATTTCATATATTTGATCCATTCTCATTTGATCTGCCACACTGGCTTTCTACAACCCTATGCATTTCAAACAAAATTCTGTATTTTCTATATAATAAAATGAAAGTAGATGGAGAAAGGCAACCAGGCCGGTTAACATGCGGATACCCCTCATCCCACCATGCTTTGAGAAATCCCTGCTCTGCAGCATGATACCTACTGTTTTCTTCCCTGGAAAAGGGAAAGAGTGTTACTAACTTATCACGTCACCCTCCAAATACTCTGCTCCCCGGAAGAGGACTTTCAGGCATTGTTTCACTAGATGAATTTCCTGTTTAGTATGAATCTCTATGGGAGAACAGGGTATGTACAGCTCAGGGTGCCTCTTTCTGCTATTCAATTTATCAGCCCCAGTACTGGGTACTTGGATCAGCAGCTGCTCAGCCAGAGAGCTGTCCCGCACAGCAAACTTGCTCCCTTAATAGGATTACTGACCTGATCTCTCCCTTAGTGAGATTGCCATTGTCTGGAAATTGTGACAACCAGCCTTAGAGCTCAATTAGTTATTTAATAAGTTTACGATTAACCAATCTGCTGATTAAGCTTTCATTAATTAGTTTGGCAGGAATTCTATTTCAGAGGGATAGTGGCCCCTAATTTAATACATGTCCCCGTAGAGCAGGGTCGGCGATCTCCATGTGAACCTTTGCGTGCAGCATGCCCCGACACTTCTCTCTCCTGCTGCAGAAGTACCTGCAAAAGCTGTTTGGGTGGCACCTGGGGCTGCTGCCAGATCACCGGGGCATGGTGGCCCTTGGGGACAGCTTGCCATTGCAACCTGGTTGTTATACCTGGTGTAGCTCAAAGACTCCCGCTCTTCTCTTCTGAAGTCTTGCCAGACAGTGTGAAGAGAGGCAGGGTTTATCTAGGGCAGCTGCAGACCTCAGAAGTACAGTTTCAAAGAGCCTAGCCTGTCATTTTGATATCCACGCTACTCTCATCTGGATTCGGGCAGGTGGCCCACCCCAGGGAGGAGCGGCAACTCTTTTCCTCTTTCTTTTTGCAAAGAGTTTAGAGAAAGCTCATGCCTTCATCTCTGGCTTTGTCCTTTGATGAATGCTCTGAAGGATGGGGTTCACTGGGTGCTGTGATCTGTTCCTTGTAGGGTGCCTTGGCAGATGGGGCTGCCACCTTCCTCCTCCAGCTCCAACCATGCTTTGGTAGAGAAATCAGAACTGGGCTCAGGGATTAGTCCCAAGCTATCATAAATGATCAAACCTTTTCCTGTCCTCAAGGGATCCCATCTCCTTTCTCAGGTAGGGCTGCTACCTGTCAGTGTTAGTCAGTAGAGGATGGTGGAGATGGTAGGATGCCGTTTGCCAGCTATCTCGTGTTCCTCAATGTCATCCTCCTTCCAGATGCAGGGCTGAGGGTTTGGCAGCTGCCTTTTCCTTCCACCTCTCAAAGGGACTGGTGGCAAAACACAGCCATGCCTCAAATGGCAGAGGGAAACATGACTGGCCAGAGAAAACTTAGGTCCCTGCTGAAAACCCTGAGAAAGTGGCTTGAAAGACAAGATGAAAGACAAGGTTGCTGGCTGCAGCTGCTTTGAGTGCTGCAGGAGGGGAAGCAGGGCTGAAAGATGAGACATGTTGTCCCAAACTGCAGAGCCCTGCACTGCACAGCAGACGTGTGCACTGCTGAGCTGAAGCCTCTGTCAAAGAAGCGGCAGTTCCGGTGGCAGGGAGAGCTCAAAGGAATTCAGGGAAAGCCTGACTCATGCTGGAGATAGCAGTAATGACAGGTAAAGATGATGACAGTTCTTAAAATAGAACTCAGATGTCTATGAAACATGGTTTAGTATTTTAATGCTGATGTATTTTACATCTTCGTTACCCCTTGTCAGGACAGGGCATGGGGCAGCAGTGCTCAGAAGCAGTTTGCTAGCACAAGCTGTGAGGCACTGGCAGGCCCATTCGGGGCTGCCTTTATGGCACTGCCAACCCAGCACCCAGCGCCGCTCACCGCGGAGCACAGGCAGCCCCAGAGGGGAGAGGATGGGTGCTAAAGCACTGCTGGCCTGGACAAGGTTTAACACTGCTTTTGGGTGGACTGTAAAAGGGAGTCTGGGAGAATGGGAGGCAGGTATAATCTAGACTCTGAACATGAGACCCCTTCATGTTACTAATCTTGCAAAGGCTCATGCTTTTTTGTCTTGCAGCAGCTAAAGGCTCGATGAGATCCCATTGACTGGCAAATGAGCCCCCCTCCCCCAAACAGCAGGCAGGGGAGGTTTCTGACTCTGCCTCCCAGCTGCCTGCTCTCAACACCGTGTAGCACTAAATGAGATTGCTGGCAACGCTGCAGCTGCCAAGCCCCTGCTATCTGATCCACTTTCCTAAATGACCCACTGAGGCAGAAATTCTGGCAGACCGACATTTTTACCTCCTTCCTCGATAGCCAGCTGTATGCACTGAAGGGAGGAAAAATCCCAGCTTGGATTTCCTTATCAAAAGACCATTAGCTAAGGATTTTCTACAGCATTTCTAAGAGAAAAGGGAGGAGACAGGCAAAAGCAATACAAGAATTATCATAATTTTTGTGCCCCTTGCATGCCTGGGGCAGGTTTGTTTTGGGCTACTGTGCACACATGTTCAGCTTCACTTGGCACATACATATCTGTGAACTAAAATCGCCAACTGCATACAAACATAAGGCTTATTGTTATATAGTTACCTGTTTGGCTGCCTGACTGGAGCTGGAGTTGAGATGAGAGGAACAGGAGAGTTGTAAGAGCAGAAGAGGAGAGAGGCAGCCTGAGGGTCTCAGCAAGCAAAGCTTTATTGTAGTAGCACTAAGGGACTAGTGAGTGTGTATAGAAGGCATGTAGTTCCTTGCCTGAGGAAATTAAGACAGAGAACAGACTGCATAAGGAGTACAGGCAGCTAAATGGTAGGTGTTTCAGTGATGTACAGTTCCTCTTGGTTCCAACTTCAGTTTGAATTATCTTTTAATAATTAAGATTTACAACAGACTTTAACTTGTATACACAGATACTTAAGCACAGTGAAAGCGGGTTGAATTTAATGATGTAAAAGTGGAGTGAGTAGGGTCAGCTTTTTTTCCCTGATAAAACCTTTGCCAGAGTCTGTGCTAATTTGAACCCCTTTTCAAGGACTTTATGAGAAATTACTTGCTTGCCCTTCAGCCAGGTGGTGCTGCTGGACAGACAGGCAGAGGTGAAGGGGAGGGAAGAGGAGACAGCAGTGGGAGATGCTGGCTGGGTACCGCACATCTGCTGATGGAGCAAGCAGCAGGATGTGGAAGGAACAAAACCCTACAGACTCCAATTTAGAGCAAAAGATGTGAAGAGCAGGGGGTTGTTATCTTAAGGCACGGTGGGATTTTAGAAAGCCTTTGCAGAGATACAAGCAAGAATCAAAACCACAGATTTCCATTGCCAAGCAACTGCATGCAGGACTAGTAGTATTGACTGTCGGGGGTTTTTTTGCCTCATTATTTCTCTCCATACAAGCATCGGCAACTTTTAGGTCATACTGTATCTCAAATTACCCCAGGGACAGAAAATAAGGGTGACGGGATTATCTGTCCTGAAGAATTTCAGTGTGAAGCAACATCAGAAACTCTGTCTGAACACAGGGGCTAGGGCGTCTGCAGGAGATGGGGAGTGGGGATGAAGTACTGGTTCTCCTGAGGCAAGAAGTTCAAGCAAGTGCAGGAAGGGTGAAGGAGCCATAGTGTGTGTACACACACACGTTCCGTGACTCTCTCAAGTCTGGAATCTCTTTCTCACACACAATACGCTGGAAAGAGCCTGGCTTTTGCCAAGACTGAAACAGAAATAGCTTTAACACTCAGATTTCCCCGACAGTCTCTCCACCCCACTGATGCTGGCACACTCAGTGCTCAAAAAGGACTGGGAAAAGCTGTGAGCAGAGCTAAAGAGTGGCAGAAAATACTCTGCTTTCAACAGGCCTTTGTGGCTCCTAACAGCTGCACTTGTGAGGTGAATGGAAGGGCAATGCCAAGCTTCGGGGAATAAAAAACCTTTAACTTCTCTCCAGGTCACCACCAGTAGCAATGTGGAGGAAGCCCAGGGACTGACAGCCTTGTCCTTTCCAGGGAGGGCACTTAAGCCAAAATCTGGGGACACTGGGATCTGATGAGCTGTCTTCAACAGTCCCTCCTTGGGCAGCATGTGCACTGGGAAAATGAGAGAACAAATCATCATTTTCTGACTACCCAATACACAACCCAGCAAAGCTATCTGATTGAGGGGGACATGTCCTGACTTGGAGCTCACAGGGATAAAAAAGTAAGGAAAGACAAAAAACAACTCAAGCTGGCATTTTTCTATCCCCTGTGTCTGTTCCCTGGATACCTTAAGTCACATTGGCTCAGCCCAGTGACAGAAACAAGGTGTCTTCCTACCAAATCTCCAGGGTCCAGTAAAATCTATAGGAAAGCAAGCTGTATCTCCTCTCCTGACCACGCTATGACAAAGCTGTCAGAGCAGCTCTGACGACATCACTTTTGCAGCAGTGTCTGGTGGGAAAGGCATGGAGATCCATCACTCTTCCACATCCCTCTGGACAGGATAGTATTGGAAACCAGAGGCAAAAATTCTTTTCTTCTGTAAATTGCATCAATTTGATGCTTAAAAGCAGTGAATTGGAATAAACAAGAATGTCAGCAAAGTGTCTCTCGCTGTTTCTGTGCTGGTGAGGGTGCTTTGCAACAGCAAATTCCAGTAACACAGAGAGGTCAATTTGGGAGTTAAACCTACCACACTATGCTTACTGCAAAGGCCTTGGTGGCTGGGACAGTGGTCGTATGGTTTTCTTTACCTGAAGTGTTAAATGCACTCTGCTTCCTTTGGTTGACCTTGTGAAAAATCATACTTAGAATTTACTGCAGGCTCCATAATCTAATCATCTGCAACAGACCTCATGAAGGTCAACTAACATCTATGAACGACTGGGCAAGGTGCTGGGGACTTGGGAAGGCACCACCCTGAGAGAGTTTGTGTTTACCAGATACATTTGACAATCTCCAGATGAAGCCAAAAGTCTCCATGTGAAGGAACAAAGCAAAAGTCAGCACCTGGTGCCCATGGGCACTCTCCCTCTGGAAATCTCTGAGGACCAAGGCCACCATCTGAAGTTACTTGGGTGACTTTAACACTGCTGGACTGGCACAGGAATCCATACGTAGCAAACCCCAAAGGCTTTGAACGACTGCCTCAAAGAACAGGTTTTACAGTGGTGTCCATTTACAAATCATGACATGCCACTACTTACCCTTTCCTTGCTTAACATCACCCCATTTCCTCCACAGAGCACAGCTCAGACTACACAGGCTTTCAACAGCCCTGTTTATTAAACACTGCTGAGGGCCCTTTTGAGCACTAATGACATGATGAGTACTTAGAAAGCCAGAGTAAATAATTTGTTGAGGTGAAGGACCGGAAGAAATGAATCTTCATTTTTAGAACCTCAAATATTCTCTGTTTAATTTTTCACAATTCTGTGATTCTGCCTCTGGATCATAGAGCTGGTTTACGAGGTCTGACAAATTGCTTTTTTGTTGTATCCTGCCTTTGAAAAGTTTTAGTATTGTTCTGTAACCTTGTTAGATCTAACAATCAGCTTTTCACAAGCACCTCTTTGTTCTAAACCTCAAGACCATGAAAGAGAATTTATTTCTTCTGGGCTACAGGCAACACATCAGTTTGTTCCAGACCAGCATTCATTTTTTTCCCCAAGGCAACCTCCACACCTTTAACAGTCCCGAACATCTGCCCACTGCCTCCACTCCTGCCCTAAAATCCTCCTAAGAAGATCATAACAATGTTTTTCAAGTCACTAAAACAGTAGACCTTATTCTCCAGGATGGATTTTAACTTTCTCTGTTTAAAATCTATTCCCCCATCCTACAGAAAATATGCATGGGATGCAAATGGGAAAAAACATGGGATGGGAGGATTCGTTTGCTTTTTTCCCCTGTTGTTCTTTCTTATAATTATTGGTGGCATGCAGCAGGTAGGGATCTGTGTGTGACAGCCTGCCTCTGGGTCATGATTTTTCCCTGCAAAGTTCCCTTAAAAATCCAAATTGCAGCAGAATAAAAATCCATCTGCCAGTCTAAGATTTATGTCCCTTTTCCAATGGCTGGCTGAGACATCACCAATGCCAAGAAGAGCTCAAATTGGTGTACATAATGGAGGTGTTATACTGTTGCCTTAGCAGCTGCTTGATTTTCACCTGTGCTGTCACCTCACATGAACACGTGCAGAACCAACTTGAATTTGGTTCTGCTTTGTAATACTCCACTGCTACACTCTGTGCATGCCCTTGTTTTGCTAGGACAGAGTGGGTAAAAGAAATCAGCTGCTTGCTGATATTGAAAGATCACTCAACATTGAGAACCACAGATAAAATGCAAGTCAGGAAACACACCTGTAAAAGAATGAATTTCTCTGTTTGTGCACTGGAGTCAGTGAGAGATACAAGCAAAAGATAAAATCAGTTTTAACACGTTCTTAAATTCACTGTACAATTAAGGAGGTTTGGTGAATTAAAGAGAAAGAACAGAGAGCAATAATTAAAATTTAAAAAGAAGAACATTTGTAACAGAGTGAAAATCAAGTAGCAATTGGGTTTCTCTTTTTTACTGGGGGCATAGCAGTGCTTAAGGAAGAGGACTGCTTTGTGCCAGTGCATGCAAGTTACCTAAGTCTACCTCTGCAAATCCTACTGTGTTCGTGTTGCAAACCCAAGAGAATAACTATATAGGACTTAGAAAGGCTTCTTCAGTAGCGAGTAGAAAGTACATGACACCTAAAAAAATAACTGGAGTCCTAATTAGGAATAGCATCACAGGATACTTCAAGATGCAAAAGAACCTCAGCAGCTTTCTAGCCCAATGTCCTGCTCAAAGCAGGATCAGCTATGGGATCAGACTGGGATGCTCAGAGCTTTATTCAGTCAGGTTTTCAAAACTTTCAAGAATGGAGATGACACTACTTCCCTGGAAAAGTTTTCCAGTGCTTGACTGGGGTCACGGTGAAAATGGATTTCCTTAAGATGATTAAGGTGAGAAAAGAAACAGGTTGGGAATGAAGTACCCACTAGATGCTACAGGCAATTTACTGCCAACTCAGGCATGTTGATGTCATTCCTCACTAGCACAGAGGAAGTTTCATATGAAGCTTTTCCACTTTTCTCACAACTCTCCAGATTATCCTGGTCATCTCCTATCTGATGATCATTACCAGACAAACGCAGACAGCTGGCACCGTCTTTTCCCACTTTACTCCTGGCCCTGTTCCCTTTCTCTCTGTACCCCTCCTTGAAGCAGAGAAGATTACAGACTGGTTCTAGGTCAGATGAGTGTCCTGTAGACCCCCTGGCCATGCTTCAATTCACCGAGTCAATGAGACCCCAAGCAGCAATAGCCTTTCTAAGGTGGTCATGACACTACTTTCTAGGGAGGTGGAAACTCCCTTGTACCCCTGAATGTTTAACTGCAGATAGAAAGAAGAACATAGGCAACAAAGGAGCTAAGATCACCTCCTTGTGTTACTGATCATCTCCTTTCAATGATGGATAGTGAAACCCACAGGACTGTCCAAAGGACCCAAAGCCAGATTCACAGACTGTCATGTATTGTAGCTCTTCTGTACATAGGCAGAAGTGAAGCAGCTATGTGAGCTGGGAGGAACTAAAAACACAACATCTGCCTGCACAGAAATAACTATGTCAAAGTTTTGCTTTCACATTTTGCTTCAACCCATGCTCCACAAACCAGAGGCTGTGTAAAGCCACATTTCAGCCCAGTAGTTAAAGCATTCAGGCAGAAAAATGAATCGAACTTGAGTCTTCCATGTTCTGGCTGAAAGTCTGCAGCTAAAAAAGGCACAGCTGTTTTGTGACTTGAGCCTCCCAATCTTTTTATAGCCCAAACTACCTTGTAAATTAGGCATGAATTTGTGAACAGTTTTGGAACAATTACACGTTTTTAGTAAACTTATGAAAAAAAATGGTGCTAGGGCTTACTAGGGAGTTTAAGCCCAAGATATCAGTTTTTTCTTTAAAAATTATAAGCGAGACCTGAAAGTCTTAATTTTAAAAGCAGCCTCCATTCTGGACTCAAACTACCTATGCCTGACAACATCACTTTAAATATTAAATATGCTAGCCTTGTTCAAGACATATTTTTAGTACAGTGTCACTTAATATGTCAAACAAGGTTTCTCACATGAACTTATACAAAGTACCACTGTCTCACTTGCACTATTCATCTCTTCTCTCAAGTTCCTAGTCCTACAACCACTATTTAAAATAAATCATAGCAAATCTTTCTTTTTTGAAAATCTGCTTTTCCTTTTGGGCCAGGTAGTGACAGGGGAGAGAGAGGGGCTGTTTTTTGGCATGGAGTGGCTGGTGTTGCTTGGGAGCTCTGTTGCCACGATGGGGCTGCCAGCAGCCTGCAGCTCTGAAACACCCAGTGTGATTAAACTTTCTTCTCATAGCCAGCTCATGGTTTACTCAGAGAAAGCACTTTCAAGCTCATGAGCTTCACACTACTGAGCTAGACAGAACTGCATCATTCCCCCAAAAGACATAAACACCTGCTGACTTGATTGTACCAATTTCATAGCAGTAAGCAAAAAAAAAAGGGTATGTAGGTTGTTTGGAAAAAGTAGGGATTGTCTTGCACTTAAAGCAGAAGGCAGAAAAAAATCAAAGTTACAGCAAACATAACATGATGGTTTGGGGTTTACAGTAGAATTGCCTTAAAACCCTGTAGAGGATTTATTTTATTGTGCTATAAACAGCGGTGCTTTACAAGACAGAGAGTTGAAACAGCTCCCCATTCACAAAGACTTAGGCTGAATCAATTCAAGTGCTTCAAGGTAAGCAGCAAGAGGGGGAAAAAAGACACATAGTTAAGAAATAAAAAAGAAAGAAAAAGATTTGGGCAGAATTTACGGGTGAAAGGGACATGAAGAGGAAGGCAGGAGTCAATGAGAGGCAATGGCTCAGCTGTGCAGTCCTAAAAAGTAAGGATGGATGATTCCACTGATATGGAAAGTGGAAGAAAGCCTGGGAGAGAAGCAGTTTGCAAAGCAGAGTGGAGAGAACAGGGGTCTACTACTTGTGCTGTTGTCCTGGTTTCAGCTNACTGTGATGAGGCTGGAGACAGAGATGAACACAGAGTGATGATTACACAGGAGAAGCTGGAGATGATTCTTTGAGCAAATACATGAAGACTTGGATCTATCTGCCAAGAACATACTTGTTACTCCTCCTCTCCCCTTGTAACTGGACCTGGAGAAAGGACACAAATGTTGTCTATGGGGCATGCTTTTTCTATAGGTTAATTTAGAAAGAGGGTTTGGGGGAGGCTCAAAGGTTTTAAAATCTCATGAACAGTTCCTGGTTTTCCCTCTGCAAGAAGTTTCAAAAAGGGGACTAGAGCTATTTTGCACAGTACCAGACTGCAGCATCTCATTTCCATGAACGATGCAATAAATACATACCCTCAGCACAAGCTATTCAGCCATGATTCAGGCAGTAATTAAAGCTTTTTGAATGTTAGTTGTGTTTAACAACTGGAGAAATGGGATCAGACTGTCCAATTACTGCTGTGACTTTACAACTTCTTAAATAAAATCTTATCATGGCAAATATGTGGCATCTATAAAAACAGCTTTATTTTCCTTCAGTGAGACCTGCTTTATAGAGAATGACTGCCAAGCAGAACAAGAAAAGAGCTGTGCCAAAAGCTTGAGGTTTGAAAGAAAAGGAGGAGAGGTGCCAGAAGGCTTTCTGCACACAGCAGAGTAGGAAAGCTGTGACTGGTATGGGCTACGGTCTTTCCTGGAGGGGCCACTGCCTCATTGCTGCCAGGGGTGAAGCGACTGGCAGGGAACAGGCAAAGCTCCCTCTTAGTCCCAGTCAGGACTCACAAGATCCAGAAGCCTCTTTGCACTAGTCTCACCACCTCTACTGCAGCTTAATTCCTGTTCCTAAAACTTCTCCGTAAAGCAGTGATGTGGGTTGGTGTCAAAGGCTTGTGGTATCTCTGACCCCAAGCTGAGATGCTGAGAATAGCTGAAGTTGCAGTAGAATTGCTTCTACCAGTCTGCTAACCTAGGCAACAGCCTGTTTTGCACATGCCCAGCATAGGCCCATACTGCCCCATGACCTGCTTCAATCAGCCCTCCCCCTCCATGAAGAAACACAGAAGAAACCTCCGTGGTTCCTTCTGTGCTGCCCCTTGCTTTTGGGAATTGCTCCTCCCCAGACCTCTGAACCATGATGGACATGATGAAGCCTGACTGTTGCTAACTGGGCAAAAATTGTGCTTAGTTTGTTCCTGCTGCTTCTACTCTACCTCTTCTCCATCATTTCATGTAGTACATCTCCCCAGCTGACACATTAAGAGCTTGGCCACACAGGTGGTGCCTTAGCTGCATCACTTGCTGAGCCTGGCACACTGGGGCTCTGCTCTGCACAGCTGGGTGTAATGCTGTCTGCTATACTTGGAGCAAAGACTGTCCCCAGGTTCAGAGAAGGGCTCCTTGGATGTTTCTTTGTTCATGCTCAGCCAAGGTCTGCATCCAAGACCACCATGGTAATACCCTCACCTAACAAGGACCCTGCTACTGACTGGACACACAATATTGATGACATCCTCATCTATGCTGCTCTCCTGGTGTGGCACACCAAGGTTTGTGTGTTTTTCTGAGCTCTGAGTCTCCAAAGGATCCTTTAAGATCTAGAGAAGCAACACAGAAGTTTTCAGGGTGCTGTGAGCATCCTCTGTGTTTAAGAATAGCAGTTAAAAAACAACAATTGCAGTGAACTTCCTATACCAGCACAAATCCCGTTCCTTTGAGAAGTGTGTATTATTTCTACTTAATAGAGCCTGATCTGCTGACAGAGCATTTTAGCCCCAACATTCAATAAGCAGACAGTAACCCTCCCCAGTTAAGAGCTGAGTGTGCAGCACAGAGAAGACAAAGGGGGAGCTCACATCACTGAATAGCTGGAATAAATTCAATTAACTGTCAGGTGCAGTTTAAGGCTCATCATTAATAAATCAAACACATTTAAAAAACGCATCATCCAATACTGTCTGCGGATGCTGTGGTCTGTTCTGGAGACAGGTTACATAAATTACACTGGGCTATACTTGCTTCCCTGGAGTGCTATGCAGAAACTCATCTACCTATGGAGACATCGGAAGGAATTACAGAAATAGTAATACCTTGGTAATTCAGAATTGGGAAAATGTTCTCCTGCGGTGGGCCAGAGGATCAGCTGGAACCCAGGGCTCTGAGAAGCCAGAAAACAGTACTATTGCCCTTTCTTGTGTTGATTTTGTCAAAGATGCCGATACCTGAGCAGGTAGCCTTGTCAACTCAGTTGGTGTTAGCCTGTTTAATGTCAGGAACAAGGTGTAAATCACCTTTGGGGACATCACTCTCTTTTAAACCAGCTCTCTACATACTTCACAGAAAACAGTGATGAGAGTAATATGTACTGTGTAATGAGACCTCTGAGCACACCACCAGACTACCACTGCTGTGGTGCTGCCTGCTGGGATTCGGCTTTGCTAGACCAGGTAGTTTTTATTCTCATCACTACTTCAATTACTGAATTTTTCCTTCCTTCTATGAGAGAATCTCACAATTACTGAATTTTTCCTTCCTTCTATGAGAGAATCTCACAATTACTGAATTTTTCCTTCCTTCTATGAGAGAATCTCAGTAATTTGCCTCAGAACCTTCTGAGCTCATATTTGAGTTGACAGATTATGGTAGGTCAGGGCAAAGAAGAGAACCTGTAATTTGCAGCTCTGGTCTTCTGCTTCAGCCACAAAACCCCCATTCAGACTCCAGATGTTTTGGCCCATTCTCATTACAAAGTAAAATAATTTGTGTAGAAGTGGATCTTCAGGATTAGCTAGCTCTCTTTCCTAGACCATCAAACTTGTAGGTACTGTAAAAATTTGGAGTGGCTAAAGGATGGCCCGATAAGATCCAACAAAATGATTCAGATACCTTACAGCCTCCTCCTTCATGACTTTCTATCTGAAGATATATTAGCCAAGAGTGGTGTGTGCAACACAAGATGTGAGTGGGTGAGTGTCTATCGGCTTGTGAGGTGCGTGAGTACCCAGTAACTTGTCACGGGAGAGGTGCATGTATGATGGTGGAGGGCTGGGAATGGCCAGTAAATCACCAGTGTGGTGGCATAACAAATCAAGCGAATTGCAGTGACAGAAAGACTAGGCTCTTTTGGTGAACATCGTGCCACAACAAGCTCATATTCATGAGCTCATGCTTTGCTCCTGGGATTTGCTGACTGGTCCCTCCCTTCCCTCCATCTCACCCACTTACACACTCCCTCCTGCCCAGAGCTCTCTGCTGACCGCCAGTGAATTGCTCTGTTCCAGTTTCTCTTAATGGCTTTACGATTTACCTGAGCCTGTGCCAGCTACAGTGTTTCATGCACCTCTTCCTTTCTGCCCCTCCATTTCTCCTCTAACTAATCTGCAATAACTGTCACAACTGTTTTTCTACCCTCAGCTTTGCTGCCCTGTCTGCAGACAGACCCTACTGGCCTTAAAGTGATGCAGCTGTTCACTCTCTCATCCCCTCCAAAAAGAACCTGGGGATATTCTCAGGAAGGATGCTGCAATAAATCTGCATACACAATTTCTCTTATAAATGGAAAGAGTAATAACACCTTAAATAATGTTTAAATAAATTCCTCCCAAGCCCCAGGAGACCTCCAAGTGGTAGGCTGCACTTCTGTCTTTGTGAAGAAAATCAATAGCAGTGCTACATTGCCACTGAGCTCTGGCTTTCACATTACTCATCCCCCCATACAAAGTACAGGCAGCATTCAAGGAAGTGGGTGCTCCCAGGGGAGGAAAATGGCTTTGTGCACTTAAGGTAATGATGTCACTTGAGGTCACCATGCAAACAGTTATGGCTATGGAAATGTGCAGTTTTGTCAATAAAGCTGGAACCTGGGACCTAGCTTAAGAGTTACAGCTTTTTTATAAAATGTTTCCCTAATTTACCTACAGAGCTTCTTCCCAGAAAGAACAGCTGCTGTACCTAATTAGCATTAATCGCCTTGTTACAGAAGAGCAACTGGGAATAATAGTACAGTACTTGAGGTACTGACAAAAGGATACACTAATGGCATTGATTTGTTCTGTCTACTACAACCTCTCCTCATTATTCTGTTTTCTATATCAAAAGCATAGAAGTCACAAGCTGTGAAGCAGACTGGGAAGAGATGACGGATGAGGGCAGGTATGGAGCGATTTGGCCTATGCAAGGTGCTTGCTGCCTGCTCTGTTTGGGAATGCATCTCTCAGCACCAGTTTTTCATCCTGACCTGAGGCAAGAGCAGCCCTGGAATGGGATCTCTGAGCAAGGCATCCTTTTGAGCAGCACTGGGACAGGATGCTTTGTGGCTCTTCCATGGAGATGCTTTAAAACCAGCTCTGAACCCACACCCAGCTCTAGGAGAGGGGGTTTAAATAACTACACCAGCTGAAAGACCAGTCTCAGGAGGCACACGGGGAGATAAAGGCAGTCTGTCCTTTACTGGGATTAGAGACCATTTGTAAAGTTTCAAACAGAAATGCACCAATTTTGTTACGTTGAACCCTGAGGGCTTTGTAGTTCTCAGCTCATTGACTGATATTCCCAGTACTACTCCTCCCTGATTGTACAGCAATTCGATATCTGCCATGAATGCACAGCAGCAGGCTGGAAGGCAGGAGCTAACACCACGGATGTGTCATCAGCCTCTGTCCCCAAATGGATTCTCTCCTCTGTTCACTTCAGTTTCCACCAAGATGGGGGCCAGTCATAAATTAGATCCTCAGTTTTGTCCAGGTCAAGCACACCAGGAAACAACATGCTATATTTCCTTATGACAGGGTTTCTGTTGTTGTTTAACCCCTACCAGAGTTGCTTACTCTAAGTGAACATCATTCCAGTTATTTGCTTGAGGTTTTTGAGAATCTTGCTTGTTAACAAGTAAGAATTAATCCAATAGCACAAGTAAAATAATTCAGTGCTTGGAAGTGGATGCACCTAATCGGTGTCTCCATGCAGAATCCCCATCCCCAGCTAGAGACTGTGGAAGACACAGATATGAACTGTCACCAAGCAAAATCTTAGGATGTTTACACGTCCTCAGATGGAGAGGCAGGACTGACACAGGAAGAAGCAAAAGCAGACAAGAAGCATTGGTGGTCTCATCTGAGATCTCTCCTTGGAAGACGAGCATTATGGTTATTTGTCAGAGAATGATTTTTCTACCAAGACTTCCTTCACCTCTCCCTGAGCCACCTGCTTGGCTCAGGCCTCCCTATAGCTGTTTACTTGCTCTCATCTCCTTCTGGTCATACAGAAAGCCAAAAGGCCAGGTTGGGGTGACTCAAGAGGCTTTTATGCTCACCCTACCATGGCTCCTGGCGAGCAGAATTTCCTTCTCAGCAGCAGCTGGGCTGTGGCTGACCTGCTCGAAGAGCAATCTGTACTGTGTATCCTAGAGAAAAAAAGCAACATCCTACAGTGCAGCTGGCAGGAGGAAAGTGTTAGTATCCTATTATTTCATGACATTGCTCTGCTCTGCTACTGTTACAAGAGCTTTCTGCCTCTTGAAGCAAGGAAAGTTTCTGGTTAGAGTGGTGGATTATAATCTTGAGCTGCAGTGTCTTACACCAAAGGCAATTTAGTGACACTTGCTTCTCCTTATGGGGCTGACTAGTATCAACCACTGTGCTTTTTTTGGTATTAAGATAAATACCAGCATGACATCTAAGCTGGCAGGGGAACAAAACAGTAGCTAGGAAAGCAGGAAAATTATCTGCTACATTTGCAATTCAGGTGATTTTTTTTTACAATAAGCTTTGCAAAGAAAATCCAAAACAAAAACCATAAACACTTTGAAGCCTGCATTGATATGAACTAGGCTTCCTCTTGATTATATCGCAGGGGACCTCGTCTGCATGTAGCTCACTCAGTCTTAAGGTGGGACCCAGTTTGCCTATCTTAGACACTCTTTTTTCATGTACTTTTAGGCACTCCACTGAGCAATCTTCGAAAATCAGTGCCTTATTCTCTATCTAGTCCAAGGAGAGGAGGTGCTTACATCTAAGGTAACAGGTATCTTGGAGCGATGAAGGCTTCTATGAGACAGAGAGTGCCTCTGTTTGTCTGCCTCTCTCCCATATGTTCAGCTGCAGATGGGGATGTGGGAGATTTACTGCCAAGCTCCCAGTGTGGTGGATGTGCTGATGAAGATGCCACTGCCCCAATCCCTCATCATCACTGTAGCTTGTTCTGCAGCGCTCCAACCAATTGCCACGTTGCCCATTCTGTTTTAACACAAACTGTCAGGTCATTGGCTGCTAGGTAAGACAGACAGATTGCCTGGATGGGGATTTCAGCACAGAGAAGAGAAATTAAAAATGCAAAATAGAAAAACAGATGGCATAAGCTTCATTAAAATAGTATCTTGTCTCCTGGGGATCCCATGAGGATCCACTGCCTTCCAGTGGATATGGAGCCCGTGAGATTTACACTTGGGGATTATTCTGTTCCTCCCTCTATCCTTATCACAACTCTCTTCTATTTTCAAAAGGCTTGTGGTATGTGCTCCATCTGAATATGCCTTCTAATAAGGATATGCTGGAGACATCTCCTAAACACTAATGTACACCCAGCTCCCCCTGGTGCTGTTAGTAGCCTCCTTATCAAGTGATTTAAAAGAAAGAAAGAAGCATGTCTGAGCCTTGCAGTTCCTGACAAAGACAAAGAGGGAGTGTTAGAAAAGTAAGAAATACATAATTAATATGGATATAATATCAATAAGGGTTTAAGATGATGAACTACATGAACTGGGAGATGTTATTTTCCCTTGGTGTGAGGTTCTCCTCTTTTTTGATGTGGCCCCAGCAGCAAGCTAAATGTTTTACTGTTCTACTTATAAACCGGGTGTAACCTTTAGGAAGTCACTAGAAATATAAACCACCTGTGAAGTTTTTCTTGTATTTAACTGACCCCCTCAAGCAAACACGTGGCCAAATATATTTTTTCAGAGCGGGAGAAACAACCAAGCAAAAGACCATTAAAGCAGCAGGATAAATCTGTGTTCAGTGCATGCAGCACAGCGCATTCTTTCTGTCACACTTCAATCACTGTGGCCTCTGGAAACAAAAGTTGTATTCATGCTGGGTTGAGCTCACTTGAACCAAGCTTCCAGCAAGCACATATAGCAGATTTTTTTATGAATCTTCACAGAATGAAAAATGACATTTATCCACCTTCCATCAGAGCATTTGACATTTGAACAATTGATTCTGATTTAACAGTGAAAAGTGCCACTACCTATATGGAAAACCTGCAGTTGGATTAAAACCCTAGTCACTACCATCCCCAACAATGGCTCTGCCAGTTAAGCTATTAAACATTTATGTACTCCCTTAACTTCATCTGGCCTTGAAGAGAATAAAAAAACAATCCAAATCCTGACAAGTTTAATGCAGAAGAGGCAAAATATCTAGTGGGAAGAACAGGGGCCAGAGCTGGGAGATGTGAGCCATTAAACTGCTTGAAAATTGT
>VZTL01040883.1:324-11140 GCA_013400535.1 Scopus umbretta
AAAGCTGATACTGCAGAATTTGTGCTCTGCCTTCCACAGCTTAAAGACTGATGTTGTGCTTAAAGAACAAGGTGGGAGAGTCATAAATTCATGCTTCAGACTTGTCCTTCTGGTCTACAGTTTTGACTGACATTGGGCAAAGAACTGAAATCCTCAGAAGAAGAGGGGAGAAGTTCTCCTGAACCTTTGATCAGTCCTTCAGTCTTTTTAGCCAAGTTCCCCACCTCTAATATAAGGATACCATTAGTCTTTTGTCTAAGTATTTAGCCACTAAAAGGGTAAATATCCTGCATAACTTAGACAAGTTTCTTCAGTGCAAAACACTCATATAAACTAATTTAGGCTACTTGAAACATGTAACTTCAGTTCAACTCAGGCACCAAAACTGGAGGCCCAAGGCACGATTTGTCCCACCTAAATCAGGAGTCTGGTTTCCCTAGGGTCCTTAGAGTTCATGGGGAGAGAGCAAGAGGGAAAGACATATACTGAGGCATTTAAGATGATGTAGTGGGAGAAGTACCTTGCAGGACCCATCATTCTCCATTGACTCCAGGAAGTATAGAGTGACTGCACACCTATCATAGGTAATTCGATTGCCTGAACTTAGCTGAGCTGGATCTGGGTGTTAGTTCTACACTGAGCCAATGTAGGGAATTATTGAGATCATATAAATACCCCATATAATCTGAAATAGGTACCACTAAAAAAAACCTTAGAAGGAAACATATCATCACTGAAATGAATTAGAATATGCCCACCACCTCTCAGACTTAGAAATGAGTTTACTTACAGCTATTTCCCTTGCCAAATTTGGCAATTCATTTAAGGAGTTCAGTATGAGATTTTGCTCTACTTTACTAATAAAGAAGGAAAGTATGTCTCCTTGAAAAAGATTTCATGCCCTTCTCTCATTCTTGCTTGTACATTTCAATTGCTGTTGTCATATTTTCCAGTCTTAGCATCCCCCTGAGTAATTATTGCCACACAATTAAAAAAATATTTGGAATGGAAAAGTAATTTGTTAAAAGAGTGTCACCCTAAACCGATGGTATACTCCTGTACTTTGACTGATAACCTTTCCCCTGACAACTTGCTGGGATCTGATGACTCTGTAGGTTCACTCATTACTGATTCTTGAGTTGAATTGTCTGTGACCTGACCTTTCAAGTAGCATGTTTTCTTGCTGAAAGGAACACATTTTGACAGGTCAGTAGGGGCCAACTTGACAATCCTTAAAGCAAGGAAAATATATTTACTTAGTTTAGAGTGCAGAGCCTTTTTTCAATATTTTTCTTCACAGTTTGATGGGTTAACCCATAGGCTATTCTGTCCTAGGAATGCATTCTGTACTGTTACTTTTAAGTTCTCTGTAATTTTGATTAACATTATGATATACTAACATTATGATACATGTTAAGCAAAGTACTATTAGTGTTGAAGCAATCAGTTAAAAATAATAATAGCAAAAATTCTGGGTTAAATTGAAAAAAAAAGAGTAAAATATGCCATGTTTCTTTCAGAAATCAGATAGTTTAAATAAAAATCTCCATGTGCAGAGGATTGATATGTAAAAGACTGTATGTAATATACTGTATATATTCCCAAATAATCATTTTAGAAAAATGCTAATGGATACTCTAAAAGGTATGTATTAAGATGTATGTTCCTCGTGGTGCTAATGAAAGGTTACAAGCCCAGCTCCTCCTTCCACCCCTCTCTGCTGCTGGAGATCTGGCACTGATAATGGGGCTGTGCAAGAACAAAAATAAAGACACAGAAAGGTTGGGCTATAATGGGAGACTATTAAATTAAAAATGATCAAATAATGAAAGGTAAAGCTGCGTTCAGTTTAGCTCTTCTTCACATCTTTAATAAACATATGTAATGTAACACAAAGGTGGCTCATCCTGAGAATTGCTTAAGGTATGGAATTCCTCTTCCTTGTCTTTTATTCACCTCATTTTAATATTCCAGTTATACCCTCAGCTTTACACTTTTTATCATAATTTTAAAAGCTCTGCAGAACTCCATTGTACTTTGCATGCCTATCACTGTCAAGTAGTGTTTCACCTTCATTCTGTTCTACTGTCATTTTCCACCTCTGTGTTTATTTCACATTCTTGCACAGGTCTTCCTGTTTTTTTCATATGCTACCTTTTGTAAAGAATAACCTCACTAGGATCTTTTAATGAATGTTTCATGAATGTCTAGCATACATTAGGAATTAGTATATTAATTTTTTATCCAAAATAAATATTTTGGGGCTGTGTGCTGTGACTGATACTTTATACCTTTAATAACAGTGTGAAACAGAATTGAACAAAGAAAATAGACAAATTTACAAGTGATCCATAATCTGTTGCACTGCGTAGCACAGAGAAGCTTACTAGGATTTCTGAAATGATTTAACAAACAAGATTTTAAATCCTGAATTTTAATTGAATTTGAAATTAAAGGGGATTTGAAATTCCATGTTGCTGGTTCAAAAGGAAGCACAACAAAGAGAATGATCTGAAGTAAATGGGCATTAACAAGGCTCTAAAAATCGTAACTGCTTATGAAAATATTCTGAAATGTCAAGACAAAATTTTGCTTGCAGAGGTTTAACTTGTGTTCTAAAAGTAAACAATCTGAAATTATTGAAATGCATAGAAAATAATATTGTAAATGTTATTGATGCATAATATATAGCAATAGTATGACATCCAGAGTAGCAAGTTCCATTTTAGCCATGCCATTATCTCAGAACAGTAACTGAGACAGCAGAGTTTGGACTAGGTAATGATAATTACTGGAAGCAGTAGGAAAAAAATATTATATTTTCATAGGAAAGAACAGAAATGTTGCAATTCTACAAATTAATGACTAGCAGTCAGTTGTGAGAGCAGGCCTTCCTCTTTCATATTTTCTCCAAAATCAAGAATCAAAGGACCATCATTGATATTGTCAGGCGTCTCATTTAAAGTCAACAGATGGAAGTATTTTTTACATAACACTTAATTAATGGTACTCTTCAGACCATTGCTTCAAATTCATAACAAAGCCAAAAAATTAATACAAATTTTTAAAGCATTAGACAAAGAGATAAAAAGAACATTCAGTTATATAGATGTGTGAGATTATATACACACACAAGATATTAAAAGAGCTTCATTAAAATTGAGACATCATCATTTCAAAAATGTTGGAGAATGCCAATATTAAAGTTGCCTGCACATCATTAATTCAACCTTTTATGCATATGATTATAATACAGGCTTAACTTAAATGATCACATCCTTTTTTCCCACAGGACTTCTGCCTCATTTCAGTCATGCTACAGGGACATGTCCAGGCAGAGTCAAGTTTATCTGCCTACGCACAGAGCAAATCAAGTGTAAAAAACCCCAAACCTAAAAACAATAAAAAACGTCTGGTCCAGAATCTGTACAGTCATGTTAGCAAAGTACTGCATTTGATTTAATAAGCCTTCTGCAAGAAGGCTGCATGGCTTCCCTACCGCAGTTGGCTTGCTTCTGGCCAGCGGAATGCAAGTGTGGTACGCAGGCTATCTGCAGCCAGCTATGTAGGTTTGTTTGCGGTTATATCTTGCCAGAGCACTCATACATCTTCACTGGCAGATGATTTTTAGTTTTGAGAATATTAAATTCAGCAGTGGTCTCTTAAGCAATTTACGTTTTCCACTCTTTAAATTCATTTAAGACAAAATGCTTCTCTGTATTACAGACTGTTTCACTGAGTGACTAATTACTCCAGGGAATGTTGCACAAAGTGTTTTGCATCTCTGAACACTTCCTTCCTCTCCCCCCACCCTTTTCTGGTTTTAAAACAGCCCCAAGTCAATTATACCTGTGAATAAGCAGCTTCCAAAATGCTGTTTCTTACCACAGGGAGGACAGAAAGCCAGTTGCCAAGATTGCGAGGAGTAACATTGAGAAAAAGGTGGTCTCCAACATTCTCCCTTCTTACCCTCGTGTTCCTGCTGCAGAAACCATTTGAACAAGATGTGACAGGCAGTGATGTGAAAGTGCCCTGTACTGTCACCAGTGCCTGTAAGTATTCCTATATCCTGTAATATAAAGTGTCCAATTGACATCAATAGAAAAACATGTGCCAATTCCTCACATTAAAAAATTTAACTCTGTTTAATGTTAATCTTACTGAAACTGTGTGTGGAAAATACTCAGTCATTTAACCATTTTACCAAATAGCCTAATTTGCAGTCCATCTCAATTATGCATAACAAAAAAAGAAACATTTTTGAATGCTTCCACAAAGTTTAGAGACAGAAAAATTGCCTGTTTCAAACATGTTCTCCAAAAAGGTCTTCTTAAGATTTGATTATTTGGAGTTTGAATAAACCCATGGAAGGGCAACATTTCCAGGAAAGTAATTGCAGTACACTTCTAATTCTGACCAAAAAACCCAACTACAAAACAAATCTAAAAGCTTACAGCTGAATGGACTAAATTATATCCCCAAACCAAGAAAAATATATGTCTCCAATCCATTTGTAACCATTTTTTTAATTTCAAGTGGTGTAAATTCAAAGTAAACCTCCTGACTCAGGTGAAGATCTTCAGAGAGATATTAGTGCAAATAAAGTCAGAATCTGGCATGAGAGATCAAAAAAACCTTTTTAAGGAAATGGAATTTAATAGTTTGACATAATGGATTATTCTGATTATTATTATTATTTTCCTAAAGGTTACAGAAGGACAAGCTGATTAAAAGTTGGAGAATGCATCATGCACTTTCAAAGTTGTTCAGAATGCTTACAGTCCCCTTACAGTTAGCTTGTATTTTTGACGTCCTCTTAAGCACATATAAATGCTTAGACCCACTAAAACACCTATGACCACCTAAACAAAATTTCTTCAGATCACTTCCCAGAAAAAAAATTGTACTTGGAGTAGTATTATAAAACACTGCAACATTTATCTGTGAGTGTAGAAAACTACTATGAATGAAGAATTTGAAAAGCAAGGCTCCTATAGCTCAGTTCTTCAGCTTACAAACAAAATGTATGGTAAAAATAATATCCTTCATTGATATTTGTGTTATAATGACACCAGCTTTTGAAAAGAGAAAAAAAGAAAAAAATGTCAAAAGAATGAAATATATAACGTGAAAGAATGAGGCATTTATCAACACTGGGATGATTTCTCAATACAGACATTACAGCAGCACTAATGTGAGGTTGCCTTCAGGCTAATTATGCTGGGATTTCAACTCATTCCAAAATCAACACTGCAATTGTACATGATAGAAATACCCTGAGTTGGTCCATTTAACCCAGTTCCTATGGGCAAAACGGAAGATTATGTTTTAAGTTAGTGTCTAAGCAGAAAGAAGGAAATGGTGCGTTGATAAGGTCCAGGTGAGGTACATGCTGAGTCAAGGCAATTCAGCTCAGAGGAAAAGAGACTGACCACAAAGGCAAAGCTGTGGGAAAAAGCAATAGGAGGTGAGTTCAGACAAGTAGACAGGGAGGAGCTGTGTAGGGCCTCAGCTGAAAAGGGAAATATGTGAACTACATGTGTTGGGCAGTTGCAGCCACTGAAGAGTTCAGAAGGTTATGTATCATGCACTGAATAATAATAGATCAGCATAAAAATAAGGTTTTGGCACATAAAAGTAGGCCTGTGGCATTCACATATTTATATGAGAAAATTAAATGTTTGATCTAATTAATTTATTAATTTATTTATATCAAATAGGGCACTCGTTATCATAGTATCTAGCCAATAAAACTGAACAGTTGAAATATTTCCCAAAACTTGCCTGGGAAGTGGTGGAATTTAATAATTCTGCCACAAATATACAAATAGATATTTCTAACCTTTGGAAAACTGTATCACTGCACCACTGTCACTCCCAGTAAATTGCCTATTAGGCAGTATTAGGGGTATTTTTTACATTAATATCTATCTATGCAGACAAATTCAGAATTCTGTGACATGTTGAATATGTGTCACCATAATGAGTTTACTTAGGAAAGGATGCTTTCTATGAAAATGTTTTCTATGAAAAGTTTAGAGAAATGTTGTGCAAAGAAGATGTCACTAAATAACTTTCTCCAGAACTTATTTTTTTTATTTTCCAGACATTCTTGATTTAGTTATGACATGTTTTGTTCTCTCTGCATACTTTTAAGCTAGAGTATACATAATAGGTGCCAGTATAATCAACTTAAAGCAAGGGTAAACTAAGTCAGTCAGCACTTCTAGTACTGATTATTCCTGGATGCTCATGCAAACTTGCTTTAGACAGCCTTTTTCAATAAAGTTTCCAGTCACATGCTGCTTAAGCAGACTCTGACAAGAAGGCTAAGTGTGGTACCACGTTCCTAACTCTAAGTGGTTCTTGTTCTAGGTAACACTCTAAATCTCAAGGTGATTGTAACATAAATTAAATTTCAAAGAAGTTTCTGACTACATATTCTCAATTGCGGATTGATTATAATAAAAACTGTGGTGCTCAATCAAATGGTGGCTGTAACACAGGAGTTATACCAAACTTGCTGACAGAACACCTCTGTGCCACAGTCGCACTTGTGCACAGTATGCAGAACTAGTAAACAATGAGTAATAGTAATATCGAGTTAATAATCCACTTATTAAAGTGGATGGGTTGTTTTCACATAAAGCTACAATTTTTTTGTAATTAAGTTAGGTCCATTAAATGGTTCCAGAAAAAGTGGTATCATTTTTAATTCTACTTTACAAAATGTTCTAGCTACCTATTATTCTAATACAGACAACACCTGTGCTTCTCCTCTCAGACCCAAACATTTTTGAGCTTAGAAAAGGTAGGGGGATGAAGAAAGAAATGAGGCTTTCAGGTGAGATACCCACAAAACAAAATGCAGTAGGATGAAACAATGTTGCTGTGATCCGCTACTTCCGTACTGAGAATACTTGAAGAGATAGCTAGCTATCCACTTTGCATTCTTTGCAAATATCAAAATTTATGTGAAATCAGTGGGAGCTATGATACACAACCAGTGCTCAGCTGATCTCATTGATAGAAGAATACCCTTATAGCTTTTCTATCATGCTACACTGCATAACATGCATCTGAGTTTGACAATACTGCATAATGGATCATACTTAGAAGGGAATGTGGCTTGCAGACCACATCCTTCTCCCATTAAACAGCAACCCTATGTCAATAGCAGCATGTGTTTATATGGAAAATAATATTAGTAAAGTACTTTCTCTATTCTTTACTGTCATTTAATGTGATTTAATGGTTAGGAGGAAAGGTCATCACACTGTATGTCTGGTGTGCTCTTTGCATATCACTGACTGCAAATTGGGAACAACTGTTCTAAATCGTGTATGATTTGCAAGAAATAAAGATCCTCATCTTGCTGAGTTCTGAGTACTTACTGGGGTTTTTTTGTATGTTTTCTGCTCATCAGAGGAAGCCAAGGTCAGTACCATATTGTACACTAGAGCAAGGAGATTAATCTTACTTTATACTAGACTATTTCTGGAGTAAGGAGACCAGAATTGTTTCATTTTAAATGTACCTTAAATTACTAAGATTAAGTATGCTAAAAAAGAAGGTACAACTGAGTAATTGCCTTCAGTTTGCAAAATACTGGTACTGCAGAGATCATGGTTTGAGAGCTGCTGGTACAACAGACTTATCTTAGGAGGTACTAATATATATCTTCACCCTAATACAGTACACTAATAATACCTTGAATCCAAAATACTAAGGAAATTAACTAAACTGATGAAATGATGAATGAGATTCCTTAAGAATTAAGTTTGCAATATTTCAAATTTTTAATTTTTCTCTTCATTTGAGTTTATAACTATATTACTCCATTGGCATTTGCAACTCATGACTGAAGCATCTGTGTTCTTTTCTTTATAAATGTAAACTTGAACTTTCATTTCAGATGCAAAAAGGAAATAAACCTAATTTTAATTTAAACTCACAAAAATCCGTAACAGAGCTGCAGTCTTTATTTTTTATTTTTATCAGTTTTTTTTAAATTATTTTTTATAGCAAAAGTTAATCAAATAGCTGATTCACAATGGAAATACCAACAGAAAACTAGAACACACTTATTAGACTAGGACTTAGAATTCCATTGGGTGGTTAGACCCAAAGCATATCTTGGATGCCCATATGAAAAGTGGACTCGAAAATCCTTTTGGTATTCCTCCCATCATTTAGCATAGTTGATTTAAAGCTTACTTACCTCTGGCTGCTTGTATAATGTACCAACCCACTCACACCAAATTATTCACAACTGCATAGGTGTGAGCACTTTGCAACTTCTGCTACCTTAAAGGAGTTGTTTTGACCTAAGATGGAACATCCAGCACTTTCTGAAATGCAAAACCCTTTGAGTTATCTCAAATTGGGCAACAATCAATCCTAAGACTTCAAATTCTGTTGTTTAATGATTAAAGTTTAAATTCTAGTGTTTAAACAACTCTGCTAAAAGTAATAACTAGGTTAAATTACAAAGGCATAGTTTCCTCAGACTGGTTATGTCTCCTTGAGCAGGGGAAGGAGAGAGAGGAGGACTACAAGGGTGGGACAGATTCACCTTTCACTGTTTTTCTGGAGAAGCTGGATTTCTTAATAAAGAAGTCTTGGAGAGAGGCGAGGAGAAGGAGGTCCACAAATTGTTCTCATCTACTGCAGGTAGTAGTTGTGGCCAGAAAGCAGAGCCTTAACAGAGCCATTTGGTGGAGGCTGGGCAATGCAGGTCAATGGAGTGAGCAAATGAGACAGTAGAGCCTATAATCATTATAGAATTTATCCTGTAATCGTTAACCTTACAAAGTATTAGACTTGCCCTTTCCTTTCCAGATAAAAGCACTTCTATTCACAGCAGGTGATATATGTCAAGACTGACCATGTTTTAAAAGTAGTTTCACCAAAAGAAGCTTATGATCATTTGAGAGGAACCAAGAAAACAGGTTCAGGTCTCATCCTTTGTCACTTCTTTCTGGCTAGAGAAAGTGAAACTAGGACTACAACTAGGCACTTGAGCAATACTTAAACTGCCTAATAAAAGTTTTGGCATATAAGTGTGTGGAGAAAAAAATGCCCCAGTAGCTTTTATTATAGTTTCCTCAGGCTTACTTTGGCTGCTTCCTGTCTTTTTCAATTTCTCCTGTCTCCTTTAACAATAGGCTTTTAGCTTCAAAATTGCTGCCAAAATAGGCATTAAAATACTGGTTTATTTATCTTCTTTGATGTATGGACATTGTGATTATAGTTGCTACTTTCCACAGGTACTCTCCAAATACCTAGATAGCTATCCCAGACAGTATGTGTTGGCACACTTTTTCTCATACTTTCAGAGAGGAGAATATCACCTACTCTGCAGTCCACTCACAGGACTCCAGAGTGACCTTTTTAGGATGCTTCAGTTACTCACAGTCCACTCACAGGACTCCAGTGACCTTTTTAGGATGCTTCAGTTACCATGAACAGTAGGTGGCAACCATGCTCCCTGCTCTTGGTAACAAGTCCCTTTAAAATCTTACCTCCCCTAAGCTTGCACCCTCTACCTAAACCTGGAGCTGTCTCAGAACTTGTCAGCAGTGTAGGCAAAATTGAATGGCAGGGAACTTTGAAGGGAAGACTTGAACCTGAGTCTGTGCTGTACAAGTAGACATTAAAAATGCTTATTGTCTGATCCTTCTATTTCTGCTCTCCTCTTGCCTTCTCAGCCTCACGAATATAGTTGTAGCCAAAACTGATAGATGTTCTCTGCAGGTCACTGTACCATCACACCCTTCCTTCTTCTCTCTCCTACTGACCAGTGACATGTTACCTCAGATCCAAGACAAGGAATGAGCTTTGTCTCTGGCAGTCTGCTGTCCTAGCCAGCTACCTAAGTTGTTGTGCCTGAAATTGGTTCATACGTCATAGGTATCTATATCTCACATGAAACTGTGACTACTGACAATATGGAAGCTGACATGATTTTCCACAGGAAACTTAATACATAACGATGTCTCCAGAACTGCATTCATCAAGAGACTATAGGTCTTTATTCATGACATAGATGATGGGACTGAGTGCATCCTCAGCAAGTTTGCAGATGACATCAAGCTGAGTGGTGCAGCTGATATGCTTGAGGGAAGGGATGTCATCCAGGAGGACCTTGACAGGCTTGAGGCATGGGCCTGTGCAAACTTCATGAGATTCCACAAAACCAAGTGCAAGGTCCTGCACCTGGACTGGGGCAATCCCCAATATCAATACAGACTGGATGATGAAATGATTGAGAGCAGCCCTGAAGAGAAGGACTTGGGGATACTGCTTGATTGAAAAATTGGACAGGAACCAGCAATGTGAACTTGCAGTGCGGAAAGCAAATCATGTCCTGGGCTGCATAAAAAGAAGTGTGACCAGCAGGTCGAGTGAGGCGATTGTCCTGCTTTACTCCACTTTCATGAGACCCCACCTGGCATATTTCATCCAGCTCTGTGGTCTCCAACAGAAGAAAGACATAGGTCTATTAGAGTAGGTCCAGAGGAGGGCCACGAAAATGATCAGAGAGCTGGAACACCTCTTCTATGAAGAAAATTTGAGAGAGTTGGGGTCGTTCAGCCTGGAGAAGAGAAGGCTCTGGGAATACCCTGTTGTATTCTTTCAATATATAAAGGGGGCTTATGAGAAAGACTGAGAGACACTTTTTGCCAAGGCCAGTAGTGACAGGACAAGGGGAAATGGTTTTTAACCAAAAGAGGGTAGGTTTAGATTGGATATAAGGAAGAATTTTTTTACTCTGAGGGTGATGAGACACTGAAACAGGTCATTCAGAGACATA
>VZTL01040883.1:11249-42245 GCA_013400535.1 Scopus umbretta
ACAGCTGACCCAAACTAGCCACAGGGCTATTCCATACCACCTGACGTCACGCTCAGTATAGAAATGAGGGGAGTTGGCTGGGGGGGGCAGTGATCGCTGCTTGGGAACGGGCTGGGCATCGGTCACCAGGTGGTGAGCAATTGCATCATGCATCACTTGTTTTGTATATTCTTTTATCATTATTATTATTATTTTCTTTTTCTCTGCTATCCTGTTATACTGCCTTTATCTCAACCCAAGGGTTTTGGTTTTTTTATTTTCCCCAGTTCTCTCCCCCATCCCACTGTGGGTGGGGAAGGGTGAGTGAGCGGCTGTGTGGTGTTTAGTTGCCGATTGGGATTAAACCATAACACTGGTATGCAGGAGTAATATCTCTTATTAGACAGAAATAAACAGAAGCTTTTATTTCATCCATCATGCCTTGCTCATTTCTTTTAGCTATATCATATGGTGTAATAAAACATGTTCCTTTTTTTACAAGTCTTGAGCAATGTGTTGCAGAAGAAATTACTCTAATGGAATTTACCCTAAAGGCAACCGGCAACCACCATGTTAGACCAGCAAGACTGCCACTGACCGCCATTGAGCTTACACCTACTGACATCAGAAGGAATACCACCGGTGCAACTACTGTATTTGTGTGTGGTCTAGGATTTGTTCTGATTTCTTTTTACCAATTTGACATTGGTTAGAGGATCCTAATTCTTAACTGTCTTAAAGTAAATTAGGTCAATTCTTACCTGAAACATTTAATGACCGTTTGAAGAAAAAGGCAGTAAATGCAAGCAGTGATGTCATTACAGATTTTTGTCTTCTCTTTACCAAGACAGGGATCCAAAACCAGTTTTTCAGTTCATTTACCTAGTGGATAAATATTTTTGTGATCTAGTACATTTTGTCCCAGTTCTGTTCTGCAGTTTCTTTGTTTCAATACACATTTTTATCTTAAGAACAGGCTATAGAGCCTCCTAGAAGGATGAAGTAGGGTTTAACTGCAAGAATACTTAGCTACATGAGGTAATCCCTTTCTATTTCCATATTTAATATTAAAATACACTATAAAAGATAATTTTGTTAAAAATGGTGGGTACTGGCTAAATATATAAAGAATTAAACAGTTTAGGATCACAGACGTCACAATTTTTTCTTGAGGAGGGAGGGGTGATATTAAACATAATTCAACGTGTTGGAATCTGAGTTGTTATTTCATTAGTTCTCTCGGCATTAATATGTGGTCTGATGTGAAATACTTACACAGCAGCAGACAAAATACAGACATTTCTCACTCTGTTCCAATTAAAATATTGCTAAATATATTCTTTTATTTAGGTTGCAGTAACTACTGGAGACATCAACCAGCTCAGTACTGTACCGTATGGGGGATTACTCAAGCCATGCGGCAGAATTGGGATTCACTTTACCTCATTTCCACCGTCTAAAAGATGGGCAAGTGCTCTACACTAGTTATCCAGACTCCCTCTGCAGTGAAGAGAGAAAGAAAAAAGAAAAATCAAGTTTCATTAATTCCACCTGTCTCACACGTATGTTATGAGTCACTACTTGAAAGTGTCTATTTATCTCTGTCAGCTACAGGGAAAGTCTGAACAGCTATGTAAGTTTAATTTTATACATAACTTTTAGATATCTAAATTATCAGAGATAAATCACTTGCTAAATTACAAGCACTATTCTATTTTTTTATTAAAACAAATAGATGGTAAAAATAGATGGTGAGAAAAGTGCAAACCAACAGGATCAGCAGTCAAGCAACATATTTACAGGCCTGAAGCTAAAGCATAAAGTATATTATTAATACACAAGCAGTATTGTCTACTGAAGGCTTCTTTTTCTTCATTAAAATGCATGAATTGATTTCCTGCATCTGATGGAAAGTATCCAACTACTTTGGGTAGTCAAATATTTATTTTAACTTATCTTTTTTTTTTTTTTTTTAACTTACTTTCCTTGTAACTTCTTTCCTTCACACAGAAGTTCCTGGTATGTGCGGATGTCCTCTCCTCCCCTATTTGGATTCTTAGCGAAACTTACTTGGACATTTGGAGCGCCAGTTTATTGGGCCTGAGTCCCCACACAGAAGTGCTGAAATGGCTCCTCGTGGTCCACATGCTCCTGAATTGCCAGAATAGTCAGAAGAGTCATGTTGACAGGCCCAGGTTGCTTCCCCCCCAAACCCGAAATTGCCACCCTACAACATTTTATTTTTGAAAATAGAAAGGAAAGCAAATAATGTAAAAGAAAACAAGGAAGTTCAATATGAAATGCTTTGTTGGTATGAAGGGCTGGCTATGACTCTATTTGTCTTTAAAGCTGCCAAGAATTTCAGTTACAGTTAATTCAGCTCAAAGCACATGGTTTACATTTTTTTTTCTCAGTAAGAACAACACAAGGAAAAGAAACAAATTACTCCTTGGAATAACCCCAGATCTCAATGTTCTGGATTTGATCATATTTGATCATAAATAAAAAGTTTAATGGCCAAGCCCTATCCTTCACTCCAGGTCCTTCTTCCATTTGGTGTGAAATCCTCACAGTGGATTCTTTTCTAATGCTATTCACATAGAAGGGCAATTCACTGACTGCTGCTAAGCCTCAGTAGCAGGACAGATAGAGAAGCAAAGATAACAGAGGAAGGAAAAAGAAAAAAGGTAGGAGAAACATATCAAATAAACCAATGACTGCCTAAACCAAGAACAAGCTGTAGAGCTGAGAAGGTAGTTTTCATCTCCTGTTTTATATCTATTAACATTTTCTGTATATGTCTTCAGATATCTAAGAAATTAACATAATTGGCATATCCAGCTGTCAAGCTATCAATATACAAGTGCACATGATGTAAGAGAAGAACAGTATTTTAGAAGAGTTTTTATCCTGAACTTTTTTGGTCCCTTTCAGCAGAAACCAGTTGCCAAGATAAAGATATTGTCCCAAAAGGGCCGTTTCAAAATTGTTATTTTTAACATTATCCAGTGGTTTTGTTTTGGGATTAAACGTCCACTGAGTACAAGGTCAAGTCTACAAAACGAATTGACCTGTGACCTACTTTAGATTTCAAATTTCTCCATCAAGGACAGAAAAAAGGCTAGGTAGCTCATTGCATGCTGCCTTTTAACTTCATAATCATGCTTCTGTCTGAAGTTTCAGGACTTTCCATACCAATAACACTCAAAATACATTAGAAAGGAGGAAAGCAAACTGTAGCAGTCTGTTCCTTTCTACATTTCACAGTATCCTCCTCTGACCAACTGCTCTCCAGTGCTGTGGTGCTAACAAAGGAATGAAGTCCTAAGATTTTTCAGAGCCCAGCTGATTTCACACATTTTATTTTAATGATCTTTTCTTAAAATTACCAGTTGTCAGGTTGCCTCAGCCCTTTAATATCTTGCTGTAGAACCTAAATAAAACACCTTATGCATACTGTCTGTCTTGATCATAGCTTGGGAGAAACTGGCCACAGATTTAAGCAGGGCTTTTGCAGGAACATACTGTACCAGATCTCCCAGATATTGTGAAACTAATGAGAGGCTTAAGTTTCAAGCTTTTTAGATGACTGCCCCTTAGCCAGAAACAATGTTGTATTTAAATACTTTCCTCTAGGCAGTCAGGGAATACAGGAATTGTCATTATGCTGACAAACAGCATGCTTTGGGTGTATTACTACATGCAAAGATGGATAAAGTGTGAGTTATCTGCAGCCAAAACCTTTGTGCCATTGGAGTATTGAGTGTAATAGTAGGATATGCCACTGTTTGGTCTACATTTAGGATAATTGACTCAGATACTCAAATAAGATCTGTTCAGACCAACATAAATCTATTTGAAAGTTAAATTGGTTAGCTATATTCTTTGTTTTCATGGTTATTCTTTTTGTGGTATTGCACATCTTCCCATCTCTCCCTAGAGAGATATGTAGTGACAATATACACTGCAAAACTGTTGGAAGGCTTTATGCTAACAATTATGTTTCATTTAAGAAAATAACTGTGCAAAACAACATTGCCCTTCCTTAGGTTTAGAGATGCCTTTCAGCACATCTACACGGAAGTCCATTATCAGATGCAGCCACTGAAAAGGAGTAACAGTGAATGTTACCAGAACTGTTGTACAAGAAGAAACAGTGGGTTTGAGTAGACAAAATCCCATTCTCTGCTTTGCATGGCTATTGGGGGAACAGACTGATAACACTGGTCATATTAATGTGCCTAGAAATATTTTTGCCTCTTTCATTTTTTGAGGATAATGCCTTCCTGAGCTACTGTTCAGATATTATGTTCTCATTCACATCTACGATATGGGCACCAGAAGTTATTATTTAAACATGAGACTTATTTTGCAGGTTAGATAATGTAAGATATATTGCTGTACAGTAAAATCCAGAAGGATACATCCCTTCTGCATGAACCAACCCTTTTTCAGTCCCCATACCACCCTCAATCTCCTAGGGAAAAACTGGCCTCAGAAGTTCCTCACATATTGAAACAGTTTCTTTGATTTTTGCAATTCCTTTTAATGCCAGTCAATCTATGCGGCCGCAGAAATGCACTGAATGAAGTCTACCAGAGTCTATGGGTCTATGGGCTGAACAACAGGAAAAGCTGGATATAATTGCACAGCAAATGTCTGCTGTTGATAAGAAGTATTCCATTTCTAGAAAAATATTTTAGCATACTGGCTTGCATCAGCTGAGATAATAGGGAGAAAACACTAGACAAGGAAGAAGTAGGTGAAAGAAGGTGAAGCAGGAATTGCTAACTGTATGATTAAGTTAAACAGTGGTGAATGCTTGAAGAGTTTTGTTGCGTTATTTGTATAAAATCTGAAGAAGCAAATCTAGGCATTTTATAACAGTGTGAAAATACAGACTAACTTCCCAGTCCAGCCACACCTACCTCTAATTTTACTTTATAACATAAATTACAGTCTTTCCACAAAAGTATCATTCAAGCCATTGTAACTGTTGTGTTGTCACTCAGTGCATTTAAGACTCACAGTTCCCATTTTTATGGACTACCTTGCTGCCTGTGATCAGGTACCTCACTTCAGTTGAGATTTAAAGCCAACTCTTGTTCAAACACAGGCAACACAAAAGATTCCTAGGAGAAGACGGTCCTTTGTTTAACTGGTGATGGCATTTGGTTGCTTTTTCCCCTGGTGGGAATGCCTGTCTCAAACAGCACAGCTGGGAGAGCTAACTTCTTAGCTTCCAGCCCAGGCTGCCTGCACACAGACACTGTATTTGTCAGCTAATGTAACACATGCTAAAGAAGCCAGAGATTTTATGACTTTCTGCTTGGAAGAGCTTGGGGCAGCCTCACTTGAGTCTGCATAGCATATGCAGAAGAGATCAGAGAGTTCAGCCAAAGACAAGCGTTAGTATACTGGTTATACAAGTGTACAGTATAGGCTTAGCAGCTTTGTGCTAGTCCCTCAGAGCAACACCATTTTATATTGGCGAATATTAGCTATATTAACCATATTAGTTCAAAGTTGGTACAGTATGGCACCAAACTAGAGTACTCCGCTCACTAGTAGTAGCACCTTACATCTAACTTGCTCTCACAGACAAGCAACTGAACATCGTGTAAAAGAAAGAAAACTGAGAACACGTATTATCAATGCAGATTATCTGGGACTAATCTAACACACAGAGTATAAGGCTTTCTGTGCTCACATTTGAGCTGCGAGCATCTGGTCTTGGCCATATTTGGTCTACCACCGATGAATGGAGAAATCTATCATCTGTGGATACCCCCACAGAACTAATATCTTCCAAATAAATGTCTGAGCAAAATAAACGGCTAAGGCAAAGCTCTCTTCATTGCACTGCTCCAAAAATAGGTGTACATTAAAATAGAGTTGTGTTATACAAAGTGCCCTGGCAACAAGAACTAATATTGTAATGAGTTGTAAATCCCAGGAATGCAAAGGCAGTTGGGCAAACAAACTGAACTGCTAAGTTATAAACATAGGCCGCTGCTGCAGAGAAAGGCAATGACCATAATGAAACATGTGAAGGAAACCTCAGCATACTGCAAATCTAATGCACTACCTTCAGGCAAAAGAACACAGAGGAAATAAAAGCTTTGAAACTTAGAAAAAACAAGATGGGGAACTTCAGCTACACTAAAGAGGCAAAGCGAACAGAGCGGGAACAGTTTGCACCATGTGACAGCAGGTAAAGATTTTCTGGTGACGGGAAGAAGGAAGAAGAAGCTTTCAGCATTTTAGTCTCTACTTTTATTCTTGTCAGATTATCACCAGCCAGTGCAGCATAAAATTTCACTTCTGGAGACGTACTGTGGTGACACATATAGCCCCCTGCCCATTCCTGCATCTGCATCTCTTCAGTACATGTTCCAGTCATAAAAATAACCTAAAACACTGATCTGATGGAAATATTTAGATGACTAATAATTCTGTCCAAAAAAACATTTCAGATGGCTTTAAGATTATTCTTATTACGTGGAAAACAATTTCAAAGTGGTTCAGTGACAGTGTGCTTTCTGTATAGATGCTGATACGGGATAAAGCAAAGACAGTTAGAGATTTTGCTTTGGAGAGAAGTGCAGCTACACTAATGTATTTCATGAGACCTAGTTTGTGGTGATGCATGGCCTTCTTTCTGGAGATATTAGTTTGAATATACTGAGTCCAGGAACAGCTATTCACTAACACATTTTAAATCTGTGCAGAACTATCAGCTCTTTGTGGCTGCTAGTTCTGCATACCCAAACTTCTGGGAACCAGATGCTTATAGTCCTCCCTGATAAACTTGGGTTAACTGAACTATTAGTTAGGAAAGGCCAGCTTTCAGATGTAATCATCCTTATGAAGATCGCTGCAAACTGTGTTGCTATTGACCTAGCTACAGGTTTAAATACAGATTTATCCTTACAAAAGTGTCAGTCTTTTCATTTGTCTGACTTTCTGTAGTTTTACTATTCACAGTTAGCAATGAAGAAAATAGAAGTTTCCCCTGTGTTCAAGAGAGCCCATACCAGCCGGTTCCAAGACGGACCCACCGCTGGCCAAGACCGAGTCAATAAGCAATGGTGGCAGTGCCTCTGTGATAACATGTTTAAGAAGGGGGAAAAAGACCAACAGACACAAACTGCAGGTGGAGAGAGGAGTGAGAATATGTGAGAGGAATGACTCTGCAGACACCAAGGCCAGTGAAGAAGGAGGGGGAGTAGGGGCTCCAGGTGCCAGAGCAGAGATTCCCCTGCAGCCCATAGAGGTTAACAGTGGAGCAGATATCCACCTGCAGCCCATGGAGGACCCCACACTGGAGCAAGTGGACTCCACACCAGATACCCAAAGGAGGCTGTGACCCCATGGGAAGCCCACGCTGGAGCAGGCTCCTTGGCAGGACCTGTGGACCCATGGAGAGAGGAGCGCATGCTATAGCAGATTTGCTGGCAGGACTTGTGACCCTGTGGGGGACCCGCACTGGAGCAGTCTGTTCCTGAAGAACTGCACCCTGTGGAAGGGTTCCATGCTGGAGCAGTTCATGAAGAACTGCAGTCCATGGGAGGGACCCCACGGTGGAGCAGGGGAAGAGTGCGAGAAATCCACCCCTGAGGAGGAAGGAGCAGCAGAGACAATGTGTAATGAACTGACCACAACCCCCATGCCCTCCGCTCGGCGGGAGGAGGCAGAGAAAATCTGGAATGAAGTTGAGCCCAGGAAGAAGGGAGGGGTAGGGGGAAGGTGTTTTAAGATTTGGTTTCATTTCTCATTACCCTATTCAGTTTTGATTGGTACTAAATAGAACTGATTTTCCCCAAGTCAAATCTGTTTTGCCTGTGATGGTACTTGCTGAGCGATCTCCCTGTCCTTATCTAAACCCATGAGATTTTGATATATTTTCTCTCCCCTGTCCAGCTGAGCAGGGGAGTGATAGAGTGGCTCTGATAGGCACTTGACATCCAGCTAGGGTCAACCCAGCACAACTAGGTAGGAGTTTCCCTCCAAAATTATTTATCCCTTTCAGCTTCAATTCAGTGAAGACCTACACATCATTCTTTGGCATTTGAAGTGCATCAGATTTATTTTCAAGCAAAGTATGATCTTTTTCTTCTTGATTTTCAAATAAGCTTTGCATCATAACATAACCAATTTGAATACAGAAATTGAAGCTTATCTCAATTATCTCTTTTGCCTCTATTCATACAGAAGGCCAGCTTATCTTCTTCCGAATAAAAATGCTTTGAATTCCTTTGCAATAAAGCCATAGAGTCTAAAAAGATAAAACCAGGAAACAGATAACATTTGACACTTTTATTGTGATATAGTACTGCATGCGTTATCTCCATGCCTTGGAAGACCTTAACATTTACCACCTTTTTCTTACCTATGAAAACTACAGTATTCCCAGGAATAGCAGGGTAGGGTTTACCACCATTGCAAATAATGCTCATTAGCTTTTAATAACACAAATGTTTCACAGTATATTTTCTAATTTATAATGGTTTCTGCCTCATATTAAAAATACTGCATATTATTCTGAAGAAATCTGAGTCCCCGTTATTCTCAGTGCCCCTTACTTAGGAGAAGGCAGTTATCTGTAGATACTGAACTAGTTGCAAGATCCTTGTTGTATTCAGTCTGTCCACACAGAACAGTATCCACTGATTTTGTGAAGAATCTTGTTTGAAATGATGTAGATTTCAAAGGTGAGCTCTATAGATCTATTGACTGTAAAACAAGAAAAATGGCTTCATGGTCTAACTTGCACGACATAGCCATATGACATTTCAGACTAATTTAGTACTGAACTAGATCACACAGATTTAAAAAAAAAAATCTAAATATTTTTACATTAATTAAACATTATTTAGCGATGAAGAAGCTTTATCACTTGATCCCTTCTTCAATTGACCATAGTGGTAGTGAAAAGTACATATGTAATCTTTAGAATCTCTCTGTCTAGTGTTAACCTATAGTCACTTTTGTAATTTCATTCAAAATAAAGAGTCCTGTTACTGAATTCATGATCAAGCCTTAACATTCATTGTAATAAACTAACTAAATTGAGCTTGGACTTCCACATCTGGAATATTTTGAATATTTACTGTGGACCCTTTTGGAAACTTCTAATTTATTTACACCCTCTAGCATTGAAAGTACAAGACCTGGTGCATTTTTCTAGTCAAAGTCTCCCTAGAATGAATTTCCATCATCAAATCCTTTGGCTCCTTCATTCTTTGGAACATTACTCAGGGACCCTACTCATATATGTGTCTAAACTGTGTTTTGGATGTGATAATATGTGCTTTCTCCTCAGAAATTTTGGAATGTTTGCACTCATATATGCAAACTGAAAGCAATTCTAATTTCATGGAAGAGCTTCCAATTTCTGTTGAGAAGTCATGTAACAGTTACAGTGATATTTTATACTTTTTATCACTGCCTGTGTCAATGAAATAGTTCACATAGCTGTACAGCAAAAACTGCCACTTCTGAGTTTCTTCAGGTAACAAGGGAAAAAGCAGGCAGTGTCTACTTTGGTCCAGTAATAGACCCTTCAGGACATTAAGAGCAACATGCTTAAAAGCTAACTACTAAAAAAGAGAGAAAAAAGTTATTAAAAACATTTAATGAATAAATAAACCACTAGTTGTTCTGAAAAGTATTTCCAATGAGAAAAACAAATGCAGAGATTTATAATGCATTGAACATTTATAAGCATAGACAGGGCAGCTACTTTTGTTTCCAGAAACCAAGTCCTAATAATACTACAAGAAAAGCAGCTCCTGTGAACTACATACTTCACTTAGAGGCAATTAGGACAAATCATAACTTTTCAAGCATCCATTATTCTGATCAGACAGAAGAAGAATAATTTAAATGAGACAAACAATATGGAAAGCTTGACTCTGGATATGAATATATAAACTATTTGTAAGGCAAAACGGTTAAGACTTTTTTTTTCCATTCTGTCCTCCATTTTATTTTCTTAGAAGGGAAAAATAGAACTGTTCTTACTGAGATCATGGTGTCTCAGGGGATTAACATTTCCTAAGGTCATTTCTGTAACTCACAAAAGTATTAGTAACCTTTAATTAATAATCATCTTAATGAAGACAGATTAAGCCAACCACACTGAGTTTCTAGCCAACACTTCTTACATTGCTTCTGGCTCCTTTGGGATGCTGTGTAACATTATCACAGACATATTTAAATGACACAATTTAATATTTCCTATAGAGAACACAAATCCATTTGCACTATCGCCAAATGAAACCTTATTTCTATAACATTTAACATAATTAAAATCTATTAAGATAGTGGAGATTATATTCTGACAGTAAGAAAGGATTAAATATTAGAGTGATAGTTCGTCTGATTGAACATATAAATATGTTTTTGGAAGTTGGTAAGTGACCTTATTTATGATTTGCATTGGTTGAATATTTTTAATGTACTCTTTGCATTTGTTGTGGTTTAACCCCAATCAGCAACTAAACACCACACAGCCACTCGCTTACCCTCCCCCGACCCACAGTGGGATGGGGGAGAGAACTGGGAAAAAAAACTAAAANACTAGGAAGAAAATGAACTCTGAATTAAGCTGAAACCAGGACAGCATTGAGGGTAGGTGTGAAGATGCTGGCAGCAAGGGAGCTGCAGCAGGTGGCCTCTGGGTGAAGAGTTAGGGGCTGTGCCATGCCAGACCCATCTGGGTCCAGCCAGGTCCAAAACAGACCCTCCACAGGTGACAGCTGAACCCATCAGCCAAGCTGGTGGCACCTCTGAGAAAACATATTTAAGAAAGAACAAAATACCACATAAGCAATGACGATTGAGGAAAAAAATGTAAGAAGCAATCCTGCAAACTACCAAAGTCTGAGAAGGAGGGGGTGGAGGTGCCCCAGGTGCTGGAGCAGAGATTTGCCTGTTGCCTGTAGAGCAGGTATTTCTCTGCAGCCTGTGGATGTCCCCACATCAGAGCAGGTGAATATGCCCTGATGGAACAGTGGCCTATGAAGAGGGGCCCATGCTGGGGAAGGTTTATCCTGAAGGACTGCAGCCTGTTGAGAACCCATACTGGAGCAGGGAAAAAATGTGAGGAGGAAGGAACTGCAGAGAGGAACTGTTATGGACTGACTGCAAGTCCCCATTCCCCATTCCCCTGCACTGCTCAGGGGTGTGGGCTGGGTAGAGGAGTCAAAAATGAAGCCAAAGAAAAAGGGGTGGGGGGAGGTGTTTTAGTCTTGTCTTTGTTTCTCACCTTCCTACTCTATTTTTAATCAGCAGTATAAGTAGAGTCTGTTATGCCCATGACGATAATTGGCAAGTCATCTCCCTGTCTTTATCCTGACACACAAGTTTTTCCATCTTATTTTCTCCCCCCATCCTGTTGCATATGGTGAGTGACAAAGTGGCTGGGTAGGTGTCTGGCAGCCAGCCAAGGTCAACCCACCACACTGCTATATGTTATTTTCCAGGTACAATGGTTTTGACTAGTATGGCTTAAGCTACAGTTGCTAAAGGACATTTCAGTTTGGAAATCCCATTGAAATAAATACTCACGGCATGCACTGAAATCAGAAGGCAGAAAAAAAGTGGGGAAGAAGACACATTCATCTATTTCAGGGTCTGGGTTTTAGATGATGAAATGAAGTTCTGCATTTTTAGTTTTTCCCATTTCTTTTGCAAAATACTTAAGACTGCTTTTTCAGAACTTAACTAGTGGAATCAAAGTCTCAAGAACTGCACCACTTATTGCAGTTAAATAGGTATAGTGGTAATATGCACAAATAGACAGTTTCTAGTCATTACTGCATGTGTATTGCACTAGTTCACATACACATCAATGCAAAATTGAATTTAAAAGTTCATGAAAATGCATGCCTATAAAAGGGTGAATGCTTACATTCCTATTTTGTATGCAAACACATAGATGAATGGCTTGTTCCTGCTTAACCAATTTTCAGAATTTATCTGATGTAATGAAATTTCTCTGCATGCAACCACAGTACAGACAGCTTGTAAAAGACCACAGCTGATGTTATAAACAATAGTGAGGATAATAATTTATACAAATGAAGTTTCTGGAGTCAAAAATATATTATCTAGTATCTTAACTAATTTGCTTAGCTGTTCAGATGCTTTTTATAGTAATTTCAGCAACTGTGACAAATTACCTAAGTTGGAGGAAAAAAGTATAGTTTAACAAAAACATATATCAGATGCAGCTATGATGCTCTCCTAAAAGAACATCTTTTCAACACACTTTATTAAGCTGAATTACTGGTAAGGTTCTTAGTTCTGATTACAATGGTTTAGAAAATTTACAAATGTTTGGATTACTATTTTTCAAGTGCATTGGAATTTAGAAACAAAATCATGAAAAGCTAATCTAAACAGGCATCTAAATGATGCTTTGGGGAAACAGTGTCGTGAATTTGCTGAGTGGGATTGCACAAATCAGAGGTCTCCTGAGCTGTGAATATCTAAGAACTGAAAAATGGAGGGAGTGCTTTGATAACAGAATGCCAATGCTTTTCTTCATGCAGATTTTTGGTAATGAATAAGAAAATTCCTTGGCAAAAATCAATGTCTGATATATCCTTTGACACACTGAGTGTCATTCTGATGAGACCATTTATAAAGAAAATATCTGTTGCCAAGTCATGTACAAGGTAGGTAGCAGCTTACAGGACAAAAATTTTTAATTGGACATAGGCACTTTCACACACCCAGCTTAGGTAAATTATACTGGCTTAAAAAAAAACAAACATATTTGATAGTCATTTTGATTTGGAGCTTATTCGGTAGGGAGGAAGTTATGCTATAAAAGTAAATATTTATAAACTCTGAGCAACTTTCATCTTTGAGAGGAGTGTTTGTGCAGCTAAAAGAGAACTATAGCTACAAAAAAGCCACTGACATTTTAGAAAGTAAACACAAAAATGCTCCTGGCCCAACTCCAATGTGCAAAGGATATGACACATAGAAGGAGTAACTGGAGTGGGGTTAAGCATAGCATTAGCTTGAAGTGCATTGATTGGTTGTTGCTGAAAGGGGTAGTAAGTTTTAGACCCTTCCAAAATAATCATATGGAGATACATATGATCCATACATTTTAGACCAACACTGAATGTGTTTCAGGCAGCTAGACCAAGAGTATTTTTAAAAATACTCTTCTAATAAAGCACTTCCCTGAGAATGGAAGACTTGCCTGAGGGCAGGCAGTAGAAGACTTGCAGAAAAAGGCAGGTAGTTTTTATTTATATACAGCAGGTACACTTTGTGGACTGACCAGTCTGGGCACTCAAGGAGCTCTACTGTCCTTTAGGCATTGCAAAGTACAATTAGTAATTTACTGCCAACGAGTCTGCTTCTAATTGTGCTTCAGTGGCTCATACTTGTTAATGCTTGCCTGGCCACAAGACTTGATCATATTGAGGTTCTTAACTAGAGTGTATGAGAGGTAGCAAGCATAATACTGGTATTGGTTATCAAACAGTAAAATATGGTGTCTGACTCATGCAGCAACTGGAACACAAAGATTAAAATATCCTGCTTCCCCAGGCAAGTACCTTGTTATTTCCATTATACTGTGCCACACATTCTTCTAGTGATTACTGCCGCCTTTGACATTTTTGTCATGCCCTTCTTAACTGGCTATTATCCATACATTAAGCATATGGTCAAATGCCAGCAATTCTTATCATCATACATTCAGTTTATGTGCTAGCCACAAAGCAGCAAATAACAAATTACTAAATATCCTTGTGTACATATATCCATTGTGCAACATCCTTTCGAAGGGTGATGTAAGTCAGGCCACAAATATTGCATGTCATTCCCTGAACTACCTGGACACTCACCTGGGAGCACTTATGATATACTCAAACCAAATAATTTTCCAGATAACACATATTTCACTAAACTAGCTTTCATTTAATGATATTATTCATGTAACTCAAATCCTTATGCCTTATATTGCTTTCTGCTTTTAACATACCAGTTCTTTTGATGCCCTGAATTTTATTTCACTTTCCTATAATCAAACTCTGTCATTCTTCAGATCATTGGCAATAGTCCAAAATCATACCTAATTCCTTAGAAAAGCTTGATTTTTAAAATGTAGGGTAATACAGACACAAAGAGAGTCTAAGAAAAAGCAAAATGGTTTGGGGTTATAAAGTACATTTGTTACCTGTTGCCCAGCATGGTTGATCCGCCATGTTTAATGAAACACAAGCCTGCCTTAGAAAAGATGAGCACAACTCTGACCTGATTTAATAGGAAGCAAAAGCATTTGTAGCACAGCAAGGTATTATTTGTTTATAAGCAAAGATTAATATTTCAGTCTTCTTAAACAAATTTGTGTTGAACAAGCAGATTCCTTACAGAACAATCATTCAGTTTATTTTAAAGATTCCACATTGTAACAGGCATTTTAATCTATGGAATGCATTCGTGACTGTAACCGGTCTTAAGCAGTGTTCAGTTTTACCTTATTAACTTATTTAACTCTTGCTGTAGAAAGTAACTAGTATAACTCTGCTTTACCACTGTGAAAAGTGTTTTCTGCACTCTGTTACTCTCTTTCATATGTTGTGTTGCATCTTCATTCACACGTCTTTTTACATTCACTTGAACTAAACACACATAGGACTACTTTTATGTTTTTAGACTCACCATCTTACTTGAAGAGAAGCTTAACATCATTCCAAAACAATGGGAGGCAGCAGCTACCTTCAAAGCAAATAATTTAAGGAACTCACTTTACAAAATATAATTAATTGGCCCTTGGTGAATACGAAATATCTGTTACAAAGAATAATTACAAGAAAAGATGATGGAATCTTTCAAATTCAAACAAGCCAGAAAACACAAACATTCATCACTTTAAAATTTCTTATTTTATAGGAAGCTTCAAATATTATTCCTTCTTCCAATCATTCACAGCAAAATCATCATGCTTAACTCATCCACAAGACTATGTTTTATGTAATCAAATCAGTATGTGCCAAATCTGACCTCCAAAATCCCCAGAAAACCCGTCAGCTGTTCATATATCAGCCTGCTTGACACAGCAAGTAGGTATCAGTAACAGAGAAAGCACACCCTGAGTTTAGTAACAGGCAACATAGGCACAGCATTCACAGCTTTGTTATTTGCTAAACTTATTATAGCACTTAGCAACCAATATCAAAACTTATGTTAGAAAGCTTCTTTAATTGCCAATGGAACAGTAACAGTGCTCCTTCCACAAACAACACTGATTGACATCTTCATCTTAATGAATTGACCATATGGAGCTGTCACCTTGCATTACCATAATTAATTTATTTTAAGGCTATAAAAGACTCTTATGTTCATCTTTAACATGTCCCACATGACAAGTTGTGAGACTTACCTGAGTCAGTTACTGCATCCAGTCCAAAAGCTAGAGTACCTCACTTTCAATTATATGCAACTGCAATTTAAAAGTTTCCAGTGAAGAAAAAATCCCCGAAATATCTTTGTAAATTTCTGCATGGACAAATTACTTTCACTACTGACATTTGTCTATTATTTTTGTTCCATTTTTGCTTTTAGATATTGTTTTCACTGTTGGAATGAAGAGCATGAACAGATTTATTATTTATCATGAAAAGATTATCTTCAGGAAAGACAATACTATCCCATCATCTTTCTGTCTTCTCTAATAGGAGATAAAACCCATATTAGTTTAGACTTGTCACAGCTTTTTCTCAATTTCTGAGTTTTCAACTTCCTTTTTGAACTATTAATTCCCTAACTGGCTGCAGTATTCCAGTAAAGCAATGTCAAAAGAAGTGATATAGAATGGTCTTGCTTCTCTTTACAACATATTCCACTATTTTTATATCCAGCATCTGCCTGAGCAATTTACAGGATGTGCTTTCATGGTGACCTTGAATCAGTTTGAGCCTCTGTACTCTGTATTGGGTGAATATACTCTCACCTGGTACCTCTACCATATGGCCTTTTATATCCAGAAGAATAACCTTATATTTGTTTGTATTTCATACATAAGTTTTGATAGCATCCAGCCTGTTAAGTGATCTGAATTGTTATGTATCATTGATTCATCTTGCTAAGTGTTTACTGTTGTCACAGCCGCAACTTTGTCAGTGGCAATTTCATACCATATCATTGATAAAATATGTTGAAAGTATTGAATTAAGAATCAGCTCATGTAAGATCTCATTAGAAATGCCTGCAACTGCAGGTCTGTAATTTTTAAGCCAGTGAGTTCTTAGTGTTGCTCTGACATTAATCCACCAAATGAAAATGTAGTGCAGTACCACAGCTCTGCATAAATCTCTACAAAAAAAAAGCATCAACATCTTTACAAACTATACTTTTAACCTCACAGGGAAAAGATATCAAGGTAGATATACAACTGTCATTCTTTATAAACCAGTTCTGACTGGTATTAATAAGGTTACCCCCTTTCAATGTTTTATTAATAATATCCCATATTAAGCCCTTTCTATTTTGCCTTTCATCAAAGTTGGATGGGCAGGCCTGTAAATCCCAGATCATTTTGTTTAGCTATTCAACAGTTATTGAACAGACCAATCTCTTGAATGTTTTACTGACAGTTTTTTCAAATAACTATTTACTAAGAAAACAGATGATAACTTACTACAAATCCTTTCTTTCCTATTATGCTTTAGAGACTTATTTTCCTTTATACTTTCTGCCATAAGTTTCTCTTTGTACCTTTTATCTTTATCAGTTTCCCATAATTCCTAGTTTCTGGTTGATGTTCAGTAGAAATAACTTCTCCCATCTTCCATTTCTTATGAGTATTTTTGTTCATTTCTTCATTTGTTCTCTAAATGCTGAGGGCTTATGTTTTGTTTCATTTCTTTCTTTGTTTTTGATAAGAATAGTCTTCATAATGGTGTGATAGCAAGCTTGACAGCACCTAGTTAAATGTTTTAAAGTAGTGTCCAAATGTCATTCATATCTTGTGAAATTCTTTCTACTATCTGATTTAGCTATAAGTATTTTTTGGCTTTATGATCAGATCTCTTTAAATCATTACATGTATATTTTAGTTGTATGTATTCTATTCTATATGCACATTGTAAATGTGATTCACTGGAACATAATGACAGATCAGGGAACAGGCTGAGGGAAGAGTTTGCTTAGCATGAAGACAAGAAGGCTGCGGGGACTTAATAGCAGCTTTCCAACACCTAGGGGGAGGTTATCAACAAGATGAAGCCAGACTCTCTACTGAGGTGTGTGACAGGAGAACAAGGAAAAATCAGAGGCCATCTTTACGTAAGGAAAAAAAAATCACTATGACACTAACCAAGGATTGGAAAAGTGTGCCCAGAGAGGTCGGGTAATCTCTGTCCTTGGATGTTTGTCTGACTGGATGAAGACCTAAGCAACCCAGTCTGATCACAGTGTTGATCCTGCTTTAAGCAGGAGGTTGGACTAAAGACATTGTGAGGTCCCATCCAGCCTGAATTACTCCAAGTTTGTCATAAGATCAGTCTTAACTCTGTGTTATTTATTTTTAATTCTGTTTGCAATTCGCTCTCTCTGGCAAAACAAGGCTTATGTTAGCATTTCAACGGGTTGGCTATGATCATGTTTTAGGTTTAGGTTTTTAGAAAAAAAGGTGTTTAGAAATTTTGAGGATGTTTTAGAATTAGCCATATGAGACCTCCAGTTCTTGTCATTATAAGTAGATTCCCTATGATGACACAAGTTTGTTAAAAATGTGAATGCCTTTTCCAGCCTTCCTCTTTGTTTGTTTTGTATAGCTGATAGGATATTCTCTATATTATAAAATCACTACTGCATGTGCAGTAGGTCTTTGTCAAACAATCATTTAAAAACTTTAAAAATGTGTAAATTGCCAATAGCAAACTGTGGTAGAGTCACAAAGTAACTTTTATCATCTGTGATAATACCTTGTCAGAGGAGCTAGGGTAATGTAGGATGACGAATACATTGTTGACACCAACTGCTTCATTTCCCAGTCCTAGGACAGTTCTTTAATACTTATGTCACTTGGCTGAAGTCTGTTTTCTGTGTCCTGTAAGCCACAGGTTGGCCAATATTGAACATAGCACACACAATATTCTCTTGCACTGAACGTTATACATATGAAACTTCTCTGCTGACATGATTAAGGCTTAGATGGTCCAGATTCACTTCTCTGAGCTACTAAAGAATTTGGTTTCAGGATTTAAAGAGTAAATAATCATTAAAAAAGACAAAACAACTGCCTCTTCTCTAAATTGTCACTTTTGCTTGGCTACAGGCTTTCTACTCAGTCTTCTTTCTATTGATCAGAAAAATGTCTGAGCATGCATGCATTTTGATAACATTAAATATTCATGCCAATGAGGATGCCTTTGCTTTCATGTCAGAATTCATGAATCCTTGCCATAAACAGCCCCGATTACATGCCTGTAGGCTTGTGACTCTTCCCATAAAACCAATCACACTAGCAATCTCATTTTGAAGTTGGTATTAAAAGTGCGATAGGCTAGTGTTCTCCTATACCATAATCCAGACAGAACTTGCTGGATACAATCAAAGCATAAAATTTTTCCCATTATGTGTTCTGCCAGCTGAAATGGAGACATTTGGCAGGACTTCTTCTGTGATTTTGCACAATTTTGTCTGCTATACATTACTATAGTAGTTATTAATTCCCCAGGCTTTGGCTTTACTATTCAAAGTCTACACTCAGTGCATATTTTCTATATGTACCCTGGGAATAAACTGAAGGAGGTGTTAGTATAATGTATAGCTGAAATCTTACATTGTAACATAAGAAAGAAGCAAGAAAGTATGCCTTTGTCACAGCATGCATAAAAGCACACCCTCAGCACTTTCTAAATGCACAGGAACATCTTGGTTAATATTATCTTCCTCTGTTTCATGACATGGACCTTCTTCTGAGCCACCCTTTTATATCTTCGCCACTACTTCATGGAAAAACTTATATACCACTGCTCTCACTTGTGGGAAATGAGGACTGCATTGTCTTTAGTATCTACATATCTGCATTGTTCTCAAAGTATTCAAAGTATTCAAAACTAAGGAATTGTTATTATAAATCTCATCATACAGTACTAGGTATCATGATTTTTTATGCAAGGCAAAATAATTTTTACGTCATCAGAACCCTCTGATTCATCTAAATGGAAATCCCTAGCCTACTTAGTGGTAGATGCTTTGGAAGGGGAAGGGGGCAGGGAAGACAGGGAGAAAGAATTTGCATCATATATAGTCTTTCTCTAAATATCTTCTGGACATTGTCAGAGGCAGAAAATTGTGAAATTCTTACATTCTTATGGTGTCTGGGGCTTAATAAGGGAATAACTTCTGAGGTTTAAAGACTGGAAAATCAAAAAAATCATTTGGGAAAATGAATTCATGTATTAAATGAAATTTTATTACCTCTCCCATGAAGATATCATGCTCATACAGAAAAAGAGGGGTCTCTGTTAACCTGTGGCAGTTGCTAGCCTAGCAAGTAATTGTGTAGACAAGATGTACATTTTCCAATCATATTAAAACAATGCCAGTCTTATGTAACTTCAGCCACCTAAAAGCTAGGCATCTAAACAATTTGACTTACACATAGTCCTTCTCTCTAAACATTAGGGAGTGGTAAGAGAAGTTGGTGCAACTCACATCCAATGTTTGGTACCCACAGAGTGGATCTCTGCATGAGGGTACATTTAGAGACAATCTAGAAATTAAAAGACATATGGAACATGGTTATTAGAGGATCAAATCAATTAAAGATGGAAAATACACCTACTATTAGTTGAGGAATCAAAATTTTTTAGGCAAACAATTTTTGACTCCTAAAGTTCTTTTCTACTTAAATTCTATACTGAGGATTCTTGTCCAGCAGGCTTTTGTAGTGGTTAGCCATATGACGTTCTCTTCTGTATTTTTATTTGTGTTTTCAAATACAGTATACTTCTTAGTAGACAGGCAACACCTTTTATACTAGAAAGCTGCTCAAAGTAGCAAGCCCACACTTAGAGATAAATTATTTTTATTTTTCTGATGTGGAATAAATGTACATGCTGTTTTCACCACAAATTTTAATTAATCCAAATCAAATTTCATATATGAGCTGTCAGAGGAAATGCCCAACCCATTTGTGAGAACATAGTTACCTAATGTAATGTGAAGAAGCCTGTACTTGCTATTATTTTGTTTAGTCATCATAGGTATTTAATTACATTCTTTTGATGTCAGTAAAACCAATTAACTCCCCCTGAAGACATTAAAAGGCATCTGCTATATTGAAAAAAGTATTTTCCCATGCCACAATTTGAGTTTGAAGCATAACTACTTACCCAACACAGAGCTGTATCATTTAAAAGTTCAAAATAAGTTTTATGCTCAAATAAGAATTCAGCCATTACATTCTGCTTTTAAAGCAAAGTATAGTCAGCAATACACATAACAAAATGTATGTTTCCATAACAAAGAACCCCACAGCTGGAGATGTATTTGGAAGCTGTTCTAATAGTGTAATTTCAAATAATTTTGTTTCTTTTCATAAAAAATTTTGTTACATAGCTAAACAGTAGAAACCAGAGCATAGCTGCACAATTTATAACCATATTTGAAATTTAGCTGCTGGTCAATGTATTTGATGGTCTATAAAACTAAGAATTTAGTCTGGGTCCATGATACTTCTAATGTCCAATTTGGAATCAAATTCTATCTATGCCATATTTTTTTAAATAAGTCTACAAAACAGAAGTGTGAAGTGGTAGATTCAGGAGAAGAACACACTGTCCTGCAGATAGTTACCATTAACCATTATTTAGACATTTTCTGTGCTCTGCCTACTATAGCATTTCATACTTATATGTTTTGTATGCTAGCAAAGCATGTTATAGAAAGGTGCATTACTAACTGAAGGTAAGTCTAGTCTATTTTTTATGTATATTTTCTTCTGATCTCTGATAGCTTGTAAAATATTTTTGGATCATGATACCATGTTTCCATTACTGTTAAAACAGAATGTGTACATACCATCCTTTGGAGAGCAGCTGCCAGCTGTAAAAATTTAGTATAAGATGATACCTCCAATATTCTGCTACCTTTTTATCTATTCAAACTATATGAGACACAGAAAATTATACATGCTCATTGCTCACTACCATAATTATAACTTCTTTCTTCTATTTTTAAAATATTTAAGCCCTGGAAGTTTAATAACTCCAACACTATTGGAAATTTCATAAGGACATTGTAACAAAAAAAATACCAAAACAAGACTTCACCAAAGGGATTCGTAGGTTTTTGACAGATTTGAATCCAATCCAAATGCAACTTAATCCAAAACTATTTCCTCAGTTAGGTAGCTGTATAGGCATAAAACTGCTGCTGTGTTGCAACAGCAACATATATTAACACATGTAAAGTTTTATATAGCCATAAATATCAATACAGAAATATAAATTCATCCTACTTAACTTCAGGTGTTAAAGTATGTCTCAAGCAAATGTGCTGAAATTCCTCATCTCTTTCAATGAACTGTAGAGGAAGCCTAGACATCTTACTTAGAGCAGGTCACTAATTTTTAAGCGCTAATATTAGGTGAGATGTATTCCACTGTAAAAATTGCCATCTCTATTCCATGAAAGCCTTGACATAGGAAGTAAGTTAACCTGTAAGAAGCAACATTAACTTTTTGGATTTGTAATTTTCTTTGCTCATTTAACATAATATTGTTATAAAATATTAAATGACAATAAATACCACCAAACAAGAGCAAAGGAATGCTAACATGTAGAAGGAATGAGGATGAAAATTCTGTCTAGTGCCATGGTCCTCCTTTTGGATATATGTCCTATGTTGTAACTATCATAATAGCTTTCTATTTTTAAAATATAATGTATTCTACTATTAAATATTTCCATGGTCTGTGAAAATATTTTCTATTAAAGACAAACAATGAACGATTCTCATTGCATATACTATTTGTTTCATATGCTTCATATGCAATGATATCCACCTAGTTCTTGTGCCTAATAAATTCAACTAGGGAAATTCAAATATAAAATACTCTGTACTTTTTTCCCAGAAGTAGTACATGACTGGCAATTATAATTTAGTACAAGCTATGAAACTTACTTTTAACATTCTTTAGTCTTCAACTCTTAGAATTCATTCCACTGTGTCTAGAGCTCAAGGTAAATACTTAAGGATGAACAGCATTAAACATTGTTATTATAAGTAGAATTTAAGATATGTTTACTTAATATAAATAATAATATGCACATATCCAAAGCTCTAAGTGGCCTAACTATTAATAACACAATACATAAAATAACATCAACATTAACTTAATTGGAAACTCAGCAAACAGGAAATATATAGATGCTCCTTTCTAACCTCTCATCTTTGTCCAATGTAAAGTTTCCAACACCTTTTTTCTGCCCTCTCAAAATGATGTCTTTTGCAACCTGAAATGAAGATTATTCTACTTGGGCAGTTTCAGATTTGGGTGGTGCTAGAGGTAATGTTTACAGTCCTAGAGCATTTATAGAGAACACATCTGATTACATGTATGTGTACAGAGAGAAGGCAAAAGAGAAGCAGAAAGGGAGGGGAGAGTGCAAAGAAATCAGTATTGAGTTCTCTGCTAGCAGCAGCTGTGGTAATATGACATTGGATAATATAATATTTTCTAGGCTTACATGTTTTATAATATCCTAAACAGCTTCTGGAAGCAATTAAGCAACCAGTGCAGACCTTAGATGGGATGCTGCCTGCCTCGCACAGTTCAATAGCTCACCAAATTGACTGCTGCATTCATTATCAGTTTCAGTCCCTGACTGCCTATATGAGCTTGGTGCAATAGTCTAATTTCAAAGTAGCAAAAGAATAGAAAACATTAGCAAAAAGAGCTGCTTTCAAAAGGTGACAACTTGCTAACCAAACACAGACCACAAAAAGCTTACTGGGTACCTCATATAATAAGATCAACAAACAGAAGTTAGAAAGCCAGATATTGTCTTAAATTCCCTTTTTCATGAATTTTAGCAAACGATGGCAGACTTCTTTTCTCAGTCATCTTCTGTTTCCTTTTTCTGCATCTGTTTCAATAACTCTTTATTACAATCTCAGTCTTGGTCTAAGTATCAGACAAGTTACTCCCTTCCATTCCTCTAGCTTACATAGATAATGGCTGCAGTCCTTTGTTGCAATGTCCAAGCCTGAGGCACAGGACTACATGCAAGTAGCATACTAGTTCTATCATTTCCTTTGCCTCCTAACAACTCCCCTAACAATGCGGAATACACACTGAAGAGGAAAACTGGAATCTATGCTTGAGACCTCTCTTGGGAAAGACTATTAGCAGAGATTTCATCCAAGAACAAGAATGAAGAATTATTCTGTTTGTTTTTGTCAAGGTCTTCAGGTGCATCATAAAGTTCATAAACAGATGAGCAGATTTCATAAAACATCAGTGTGGACATCTGATCATTATCTGTTTCCCAGAGGAAAACCTCCATTGTTCTTATATGTCTATCTGATATAAATTTTTAATATGGAAAGCAATTTTATAATTTCTGAACAAGCAAATAAGTCTTTTAAATACAAAACAAACCATAGCTGTGTCTGACTGATGTTGAGTCAATGCTAGCTCAAGAGCTATGGCCATACAATGAGCAACCACAGTTTCTGTTTATAGTGCACAAGCTAATAATGGGGGCTAACAGTCTTAACAAAGATCAAGGCTCTTTTTAAAATAATTTGTTATTTTACAATACTGCCACAGGTAAAATAATAAATTGTTCATGAGTGGAGCTCTGATGAATGGTTGCTCAGCAGTCTGGCTGGATAACAAAATGGATTTTTACAGAGTGTGATTAGCTGAATAAAAGGTGAAGTGCCAACATATTTAATTTCTAAAGTATCATGAAATAAATGTAAGACTATTAATACAACATGGCATCACTGGACTTGTTACTATTCTTGCCATACTCCTTGAGGACATGTAGTAATTGCCTTTGGAGTTTTAATATTCATTTGCTCATTCATTTTCCTTTGCTCATTCATTTTCACAAGTGTGTAACTGTTCTTTTCTTGCCAGGCGCTGATGGTGGTAACAAAGGCTGAGTTTTAATATCTAGGGGTGGATTAAAATTGACAGAACCAGTGGCTAAAGCCCTACCCAGAAATCTGGAAAAACACACATGTCTCTCTGAATCACTAAGAACTATGTCACTAAGAACTTATATCACTAAGAACTATGAACCCTCTCTTAAAAGCATTGCATCTGTGGATAAATAAAACCATCTTTACTGAAACAGGAGAATACAAGAGCATTAATGTTGGAAGACACAAGAACAGATCCACAATGTGTCTATCCTACAAACAAAATACTCACTCTGGTGATGTCTTGGGCTAAAACCCACTGTTACCTGGTATCCTACCTTCCAGACTCCATTTTCCAGTAGACAGTTGTTTCCTTGAACATTCCTCACTTTTCTAGCGTATCCCATTCAGAGCATATTAATCATGTTTGATGTCCCAGAGATGCAGTGTGTAACTGGCTGTCTTCATTCCCTTGGGAAAATGCTGACTACCAGACACACCATCCCTGCAGCATCAGCTCGTGCAACTGCTGCATTTAGTCATGATGACAACTCCGTTCATTGACACCAGCACCAGAGCTTTGCACTAAATTGCTGCCTCCATCTGAGCAACCCAGAGGTATCCCACCCTATTGAACCATGGGTGTTGAAAAAAAGAGCCTGGTTTGGAAGCCATTCTGATTTAACAACATGCTGTGTAGGCTCACTTTCTTTCAAATAAAATGCATAGTTCAGGATTTTCACCATACTGCCATATTCTGGGGATGACTCATACCCCTATATGAGGCATACCCTTACACAGAATACATACCAGCAGAGATTTCACTCCCTCATAAAAGATAGGAGTCATGTAGTATTAATCAAACACTCCAGCATCCACTGTGCTAGGCAGTATATCTGAGTTTAAGGTTATGATGAGGTCAGTTCGGTTGCTCACTAATTGCACTAAATATTCTTACTCCTATCTCCAGAGTATTAATGATTTAAACAAACCAAAACCAACCAAAATATTTGAACTAGCACAGCAAGCCTCACTCATGCACATTAGGTTTTTTCACTGTGCAATTCATTAAGAAGTAAAGAAATAGTCAGGAGAACCTCCATTACATGCAGTCCCTGATATCATAATGATATGCTAATCTATTCTGAAATATACCAGATTTGCTCAACTAAAATTAATAACACTCATTTTCTTGGAACAAATGGTTCATTGAAGTCAAAATGAGCCACCCATTAACACAAAGATTCATGTCTGATTCATTTTCTGAACTCATTCTAGTAGACTAATGCTGGTATCTGAAAAATAATAAGATCCTATAAAAATATTAAGGTGATGAAATACTAAAGTGAATGGATTAAAATTAACTAATTTCAAACAAATGAGCATGGTTACTCAGTTAGGTTACCGTCTTTTTTTCACTAAGGGATTTTCGTATCATTTTCTATTTACTTCCTCTACAGCTAGACTTCACTTACACTTAGAATATCACATTTAAAATTACACCATCAAATTACATATTACATGATGGGGAATCACCTTTTGGGGACTCAGTAATGGGTGTATCCTCTGTCTTGACAGCCTTCTCCTATGGCTTGCCACTCACTACAGTTGAAGTTTGATACTTTTCAGCACTTTGTCCTCAGCTTCTTATATGTGTTGGCAAGTATTTGTCTAGTTTATGTACCACCAAGTAACTTTTTTCAGCCAGGTCCAACAATCTACTTTCCTAAATCCCTATATTTGAGTTGGGAAAATCCAGTTTTCCCAATTCCATTCTTAACAAAACCACTGTGGGTCAACGAATATGAAAGACAGTTGAACTCCATTGTACCTCTTTACTAATAGCTACACCCACTAATGGAAAAGCAGTGACCCAAAAGCTATTAGGTTATGTGATAAAACGCTGTGCTCTGCAGACATCAAGAAGCACAGAGGAAGAATGGCAGGTAGGGGAACCCAAATCCTACCAGCCCCAGCCACTCACAAGCCCATCACAGGAGAGCTCAGCCCATCAAAGGCCCATATACACAAGCGCAGAGGAGCACAGAGATATGATGGCAGGAAGAGGAACTCAAATTACAGACTCAGGTGAATGGACATGCTGTCTTGACCACTCCCAGGGCTGTCCCAGGAGACCATCAGTCCCAGTGTCCAGGTGTGAGTCAACAGAAACACATCTCCGGAGCATCTTTCAGGAGTGTTACTGTCCAGGGATCTGGGGCACACAGTGGGATGCAGGTGAAGAGCATTTTGAGGTTGCACAAAATATATTATGAGATGTTTAGGGATGGAGTCTAAGTTAGGGAAAGGGAGGAACAAGCATGGGAAAATAAAGGGTTAAAGTGGTAAATGGGCTGGCAGAGCATTAACATTGGGTGGTCAGTCAGCTTGCCTCACTCACGTGTTCTGTACAAAGGGTTCATGTGCCTGGCTGACAGCATCTGGAGACACCCGAGTCAAAGCAAGCACCAGCCTTTGGAGTGGGACCAGGAGTCAGAGGCTCGCATGCCCATGGTGCAGCACCTGAAGCAAGTGCAGGTGTGCATGTGGGCACTAGCAGGGATCAAGCTAGACTTGCTGGCAAGTAGGTGAAGTGACCTGGGAGCAAGGCAGGTGTGTGTGTCTCCAAGGGTGAGACCACAGGAGTGCCTGGCTACAGAAGGGACCAGGGGAGTCCCTGCTGTCAGAGGGACCATAGGGTCTGAGGGGTTCTGAGGGCAAGGTCAGCTGGAGGGTGTGCATGCTTTTGTATGTGTATCTGTAGCAGCAACTGGAGTGGGGTTCCAGACTCAGGGGTTTGCCTGTTGAGGTGCTGACAGCTGCAGGGACCCAGGGGCTGCAACTGGGCTGATTGAATGTCTGAATCCAGCTGCTAGGTGGATCCACCTTGTACACATATTCCCACTAGCAGATCTCCATCCTGCTCAGCCACAGCAGGGAGCTGGATAAGGCCATTGGTCCTGTTTGTGTGAGTGCTGATTGTGTCTTTCTGAGTTATGTGTGTGGCTGGCTGTGTGTACATGTGTATTTGTGGTTTTGCACATGTGTGTGCCTACTGGGAATACATGCTCAGCCTCGATAACTGGTGGGACCTGGGGGTGTGGAGCTGTGGCAGCCTTACCTTTGTTGGGCTAGTGGGTTTGGCACCTCCCTAGCAGAAACTACAAATTTTGCAGTAACACCTGCTTAGTAATACTGCATCATATTTAAGTCATATATATATATTATTCCCCAAATAATTGCAATGGATATTATGGAATAAATAAAAAACAATACCAGGTACAAGCTTTAAACTATCATTTTGCTAAATATTTAATATCTTTGGTTTTTTCAATCTTTCTAGCAATAAAAAAAAGGATAATTTCAGCTTCTGAAGATTCCTACTGTTACTTAGCCAAGACCAGAAGGACTCTGCCCACACTGCCTTGGTGAGGTGTGCCAACAGTTAAATGAAACAGAGCTGTACTAAAGTGAATCTTTTTTTATTATTTATTTCTCCAAAAGGACCAGGGAGCTAGTGGAGGCTGGTAAGATGCAGCTATTGTCTAAGGCCTGTTGTGGTTTTAACCCCAATCGGCAACCAAGCACCACACAGCCACTCGCTCACCCTCCCCCTGCCCCAGTGGAATGGGGGAGAGAACCAGGAAAAAAAAAAAAAACAAACCTAAAACCCATGGATTGAGATAAATGTAGTTTAATAGGGCAGCAGAGAAAGAGAAAATAACAATAATAACAATGATAAAAGAATATACAAAACAAGAGATGCACAATGCAATTGCTCACCACTCAATGCCCAGCCCATCCCCAAGCAGCACCCCCTCCCTCCCCGGCCAGCTCCCCCAGTTTATAGACTGAGCGTGACATCAGGTGGTATGGAGTAGCCCTGAGGCTAATTTGGGTCAGCTGTCCTGCCTGCGTTCCTTCCCAGCTTCTTGTGCACCTAGCAGAGCATGGGAAGCTGAAAAGTCCTTGACTAGAGCAAACAGCTGAAACCAGGACAGGTCTTAGTTGCCAGTGGTGATGGAAATAGAATAGCTAAATAGCTAATACAAGGACATCAGTATTGTATAAACATGTGTTCAGGATTGACATACAGCAGATAAAGAACATACAACAGATAAAGAACATGCTAGAAACTGTAGAAAAATCTATTAGAATTATCTTTTTGACAGTTTTTTTTTAAACATAAAACCCCTAAAAATATCACAACAGCAATGCTGACACTATCATTTACCCTTCATTAAGAAAGTGGTGATATGAATCCTTTAACTGTAAAAGCTTTCTAGATCAAACAAAAATCTTTAGCATACTCTCATTTTTTAGTTTCTTCTCCCACAGTCTCAGTGCCAGCATATAGTGGTTTAATGTGGATCACAGAAATGTTGTATGAACACGATACAAATAGAAGTGTGATAAATTTCTTCTTTTTGATTTACAAAAAACCCAATTTTATCTCCATGTTGCCCTTTCACAAGAAAAATTAGGTACTATGGATTCAGGAATATTCAGAAGATGAGGAAAAGTCTATGTTTAAGAAATTAAAACATCTGCTAACTAAAATTTGGCTATCAGAAAGCAGGAGAGATTTTTATTCAGTTCAGTGAAATTATTTGATTCAGAAAATCAGCTATGGCATGTTTGCTCTTGGTTTAGCTAAGAAAATACAGAGATAGGTCAGTTATCAAAACCGTATTTCCATTCCACTGAGTCACTGCTGCCCAAAGGTACACCAGTTCAGTGACTACAACAAAGCAGCCTAGGAATTACATTTAATTGCATTGACTAATTCCATCTACTTTTCTTTGACTATCACAGACAGCTGATGTAGCCAAAGTTCCAAGAATTTAATGTTAGCATTTACACTGATCTTCACAAAGGAAGTGGTTTCTTTACTTTCTGACATGACTGTCATCAAAGTAATCTCATCCTTTTTGGCATTTTTCTATCTGTTCTGTGAAGCTTCAGATGTTCAAAGCAGAGATGAGTCTACAAACCCAAGTCTTTCATTTTCATTTTGTTTACAGCCTATTTAAACAAAAGTCTGAGAAACAAAAGCATCTATGTAAAAGTTTTCTGTGCTTCTGCTCCTTTAGTTAAAGCTTGCAAAACTCCCAGTTACCTTCTCTGAGACAGGCAAATATTTACTAAAAACAGGGGATTTGACCTGAAAATAGATAGGCATACAGGAAGAAAAAGAAAGACTTTGTTCAGATAGAATCTTTCAGACCTCTCTATATGACTAGACATAAAAATAACAATAAATATAACAACACCCCTTAATTAAAACATAATAAAGACCACAAAAATATTATACATCAAATTAATAATATTTTACACAACATTTCTTGACTCTGAAGTTTTCATGATTCATCATTTTTTTTCTTCTTAAATGCTGTGGGTTTTTTTTAAATCACAGGGTTTTTCCTGGTGTTTTGAAACCTGGAACCATGTCACACTAGCAAGATTATATATGTACCTATCTGTGAAATTTACATTAAAAATAGGAAGGGCTCCTGAGAGGCCAAAGACCATTCTTACATAGTTTTGAGAATGCAGATTTTATGCTCCTCCAACGTTTCATAAAATAATAATTAAATTATTATAAAATTAAAAAAACCCATTTTTTTTCCCCATTATTTTTCAAAAAAATTTTCCCAATAAAAATCTTTCCCTAAACTCAAACCAGACCTTTTCTTGCTGCTTATGCCCATCATTTTTTCTTCCATCCACTGTGGATACAGAGAACGGATTGTGCTCTTTTTTTTGCAGACGTTTTGTACTTAAGTGATATTCAGCAACCTGTGAAAGTTGCTCCAAACTCTTGGACAAACTCTTGGCAAAACTGTGCATTGCACATGAGTTACTGCACATTTTCTTAAGCACAAAGATTCAAGATGCTATTGCCATACTACTACTGTAATGTGGTAACTTCTAGGACCTCTGGTGTCATAGGAATACATTTCAGTTCACTAGGGGTTTCACAAACATGCAATGGCTCCTGTCTCAAGGGAGATAATAACGTTGTGTAAGATACAACAAATGAATAGAAGTGTAGGAGTATAAGGTCATAACATATTATTAAGTATAATAGTGTTTTCACTACTGCCAAGTTTTGAAGCCATCACGGCAAATGAGAATTTGAAGGAAAAACATTAAAGAGAACAATTAAATGACTTGGGCAATTTTTCGGGGAACTACACATGGGAGAAACCCCAAGCATTCCTGTTTAAAACCTAGTGAAAAACCCATGTTCTTTAAAGTTTTTATAAATTATCTGGATGCAGGATTAGAATGTACATTAAGTAAGTTTGCCAATGTTACTAAACTAGTAGGAGCTGTGGACTCCCTCAAGGACAAAGAGGTCTTACAGAGAGATCTGGATAGACTAGAGAGCTGGGCAATCACCAACCATATGAAATTTAACAAGAGCAAGTAACAGATTCTGCACCTGAGATGGGGTAATCCTGGTTATACATACAAATTGGGAGATGAAAGGCTGGAGAGCAGCCCCTGCGGAAAGAGATCTTGGGGTTTGGGTTGATGGCAAGCTGAATATAAGTCAACAGTGTGCTCTGGCAGCAAAAAGGGACAACTGTGTCCTAGGGTGCATCAAGCACAGCACAGCTAGCTGCTTGAGGGAGGTGATTGTCCCACTCTACACTACACTGGTGTGGCCCCACCTTGAGTACTGTGTGCAGTTTGGGGCACCTCAATATAAGAAGGACATCAAAGTATTAGAGTGTGTCAAGAGGAGAGTGACCAAGATGATGAAAAGTATCAAGGGCAAGACTTCTGAGGAGTGGCTGAGGTCACTTGGTTTGTTCAATTTGGAGAAGAAAAGGTTGAAGGGTGCCCTCATCACAATCTACAACTTCC
>VZTL01040885.1:0-14219 GCA_013400535.1 Scopus umbretta
CCGGGGGCGCCCCGCAGACGGGCAGCGCGGCGCCCGGCCCGGCCCCGGCTCCCCGGCGCAGCTCTCGCCCTGTTTTGGGCCGGGGGAGCGCGGCGGCGGCGCGGTGCTCGGGTTCCCCCTCCTGTGCGAGGAGGGGTAAAACAGAGCGAGAAGTTCAGCCTGGCCCCGAGCTGTCCGTCGGGGGCATCCCCACCTCCCCACCGGTACGCGCTAGGCCAGCCTGGTTGCTGCTACCTGCGCTCTGAGCTGTCGGCCCTGACGGCATCAGCCTGTTCGTGCTGGCGGTTCAGTGTCGTGCTTCGATTTTCCCTTACCAAGTTTTGTAAGGGCTTTCAACGTCGGGGGGCTTTCAGCTGACCCTCCGGGTGCGGTTTCAGCTTAAGACCTGAATGACTTGGAGTCCCTCAGCAGAGATGCACGTAGCTGCATTGCAAGCTATCAAAAGGCAGCTTGGTTCTGTAGCTGGCGTGGATGTTTGTGCTGGGCTGCCGTCTCCCACTCCATTTGCAGTGATGTGAACTGAAGCCCTCGAATTGGTGATGACTCCCTTTACCAAAGTTACTAAGTGATTCCGGTAAGGCTCGTCAGCCCTCATAGGAAATAACACCACCCTTGTTACTTGCTGAAGTGAACGAATGTCACAAATGATTTATAATGCTGTGACGCTCTCTTGGTTGAGCGTACGATGTTGGCAACCATTGTAAAACACCTGAGTCTAGAATATGTTGAATAGTGGGTGGAAAGATAAAACTGGATTTTCTCTAAAAAGTCAAGTTATCTAATAGGCGATAAAGGAGATTAGGTAAAAATAAGGCAGGAGTAGTGTTTGTCTTGTGTGAAACAGAGTAAACTATGATTACTGATCAGCATGGTAAGCAGTAAAAATAACGAAGACAAATCTTAGAAAATGAGTCTGACACCCAGTTGCCTTAGTGCACAGCATGCAATATATTTCAGGTGTGAAAGGGAACCCTGATTCATAATGCAGTGGAACTGATATCCAGGCGAGAGCTCAGTCATGAGGCTGGTGTCGGTGTTAATTTTTTTTGACAGCTCTCGACAGTTCCCCTGAATACAACCAAGAAGTGCACCCGCTTGTAAGCTGGTGCATAAATTTCCTTCTTGGCGCTTTTGTTTTTTTCATGCTTTTCTAGAGAAAAACCTGGAGCAATTCGCACGACTCACTTCAAAGATGTGTGATGGCATGGGAATGTTTCTTCTCCTCCTGGAAAGGGGAGGTGGAGGGCAGCAGAAGAGAGACCTGGAAACTCTGGATTTCCTACAGAATGTTCCCCCTTAGAATTTTTGGGATTATTATCTATTATAGGGTGGTAGGTACCGTGGGTTGTGTATTTCCATAGATGCGTTATAAGTTGCCTGCAGCCAGTCTGGAGCTTTTAAATCTTGGATTGGTTGTGTTAGATGATCAGTTCTTTAGCTCCTGCGCTGTGCATATGTTAGGTTGCCAGATGTGCATACAGTCCAGGACTTGAATCTGGCTAGTCACTATAGCTTCAAAAATGTGCAAAGTCATATTTTAAAATATTGCAGCTGCAGAGGAGCAGACCTAGAAGTATGGCTACTTGAGTCTTCAGGAGTGTCGAGTGAGAATTCGTTTGACCTTTTCTATCCTGCCAATCTTGACGTTAGAGTTAAATTTCCTGTTGCTGGTTGCCCTGAAGGGAGGGGAGGGAGTGAATGCTGCTGCTAGTGAGAATTTGAAAGATCAGGAAGGGAAATGGAAGAGAGACAGGAAAGGGAAAACCTGTAGAAAGGTGAAATAACTCAAATAACAGGAGATCTGATTTTCTTTATGCACAGTAATAAACTTGGTGATAAATAAATGGCTTAGGTTACTGTTAGGAAGAGACCTTCTCCCCTTGATCCGCATGCACCCTTTGTGTTGTCATCAGAGGGAGACCGTCAATGGCTGATTGGGGATAGGAGTACGTATTTGGACTGTAATGGAGTACAAAATCTGGCTAATCGCTCGAAATGCAGTTGGCGTTCCTCGTCTTGACCGACTGCTGGCAGATGGCCTGGCTCTCAGGTTGACTAGCGGCCCTGTACTCCTCAGCCTGCTTCTTCACTATGTGCAGGCTGTCATCTAGCCCAGTAGGAGGGCAGTAGCTTTCCATGTCTCAGCAGAGGGCTCTATATTCCAATACTTTCCCCCAGGTCAATTAAAAGGTGACAGTATAGATGTTGCAAAGCAGTTGTTACAGAAGATACGTACTTCTGGTTTGCTGTCCTCGGATTACTTAGAAACATAGACTTTAAACAAGTTGAGGGGGGAATGATCCGTGAGCTCAAGAGATGACTTGCTTTAGAGTTATGACAGTGTTAGCACATCACAAATGGTGAGCAGAAAATGATGATAGAGTTTTGAATCTTTACAGGTATAACCAGAATTGGAAAACCTATCTTGTGAATAGAGAACAGGTATTTTTATTTTCTTCAGTAGTCTAAAACCAGGGGTCCTCTGAGAATCACCTCAACAAGAAAATCTATTAATATAAAATAAAAATGTGGTATGGCACATTTACATAAATGTGTGTTTTTGATACTGTAAACTTTTCCTACTATACAGTATTAAAAAGTGAGCCTTTGCAATATAAACAATAAATAAGGCCAGCGATTTTTACTTTCAAGCACTTACTACACCAATTCTCTCCAATGTTGCAAAGTCACGTAGCTCCAATCAAGTAAGGAGTTGAATTGCATCTGTGGGTGTTTTTTTTTTCTTTTGGCTGACATTCAAACCACCTCATTGCTGTGTCAAGTACAGTTGGTATATCTGAATGGGATGGGCAATGCTGCCTCGTGTCATCTTTTCTAATGTTTTTTCTGCTGTTTTCACTGCTGCAGTGATCTCATCATTAGTAATTTGATGTCTGGGTCTATGTGTTAACTGCGTAGCCAGTTGTTAGCAGTGCTGCTCATACCATGAAGTAAACCATCTGAAGAAGTATCTGAGACTCCTTCAGATTTTTTTGTTAATGAATTTATCAGTGTTAAAGTACTAAGTCTTTGATTTCCTCCCCTGCATGGTAGTGTGTTGTTGTCTGAGATACTCCTTCCTTGCTGTTTACTGTGAGAAGCTATTTTCACATTGCTATCAGTGAGCTCCTGCTCTCAATATTTTTCAAGAATCTGGGTAATGTTTGGACTGCTGAGTTATAAAACGCTACCACAAATTGTAAAATTCCTGGGAGGTTTTATGGAGATTCTCATGGTGTATGTGGTGATAGGCACCTACAGCGTTCTGTATTAGAGGTCAGTATAATCAGCTTTATATGTTTTCTAAAATATAAATTGGGTATTTCGTCTGCAACTTCTGAAACTTTCTAGAAGTTCTTAGTATTACTGGCAGCCAACTTGAAGTTTCTCACTTTGTCTTGGAAGCTATGGGCTTCTGGGGCACGGACATTTGTCTGCATGTGAAAATTTAAGTCAGCATTTTTGATTTCTCTGACATTTCCAGATGTGTTCTAATTTCCTGTATAAAAATAAATAAGTAAAAAAGACTGGGGGTAAACTTAATACCTTTTTGTGGTATTTTGCATTTGTTTGGATGGTGGTTAGGCATAGAAAACATTACTTCTGGACAGTGCTGTTCCTTGGCATTTGTCAGAGAAGCTATATATTTGGTCCTTGTAATGTCTTTTTGCCCTTTGTGTGCTGTTTGAATTCTGTGGATAACTTCAAATTTGACGGAAGGGTGAAAATTCTGGGCATTTTCAGAGGGTTTTTTTTGTATTGTTCTTCTTAAAACCACCTTCCCCTGCCCCCCAACAAATGTAGGAAGGTAGGAAGATAATACATACTCTACTCTGTGACCCTCTGAGTCGTCTTGCCAGGTGACTAGTATAGCACAGGCTGGCTGTGGTAGTGGGAGGGGTGTATAGGCAGGTGTTGGAAGCCTGAAGTTTGGCAGGACAGATCTTTTGTGGAGGTGTGGGAGGGAGGCTGAGAAGCAGGCTCAGGCCCAGAGGATAAGAAAACTTTCAAGTTAGACCAAGGTGCCGGTTTTAAAAGGAAAACATGGAGTCCTTAATAAAAGGTCTTAAAGAAGACACTGATAACTTTCCAAGAGCCTTTTCCTTCCAGAAGCTTTCAGTAGACACTAGAGAATAAAACCTGAGGAAAAAACTCGGCAAATAATCCAACTGGAGGCAAAAAATCTTGTTGGGACCACGTTCTTGTATAGGACTTGAACAACTTGGAGGTACAAATCTATAGTATACCAGGCTTTCTAAGTACTGATGCTAATGCATTTTTATCGCGTTGCACACAGTTGTTTTATAATGTACTTGTCTGTTATGTTTACATGGCTTTCAGTGTATCATCAAAATTTTTCTTGTCTAGTAGTACAAAACAAAAACGCATATTCATAGTTACAATGTGACTGGTGGGTTAATGGTGAGAAGCAATTGGCAAATTTTGCCATAGATGGCATTTGGACAAAAGCTCTGTATGATTTATTGTTTGATTTAACCACACTTTGATAGCTGACTCCACACTGTATATTAATGCAAAGCTCTAATGCAGATGTGCTCCATCAGTTTAACCACAGGAATGCTTTAGACTATTAGCTTACTGAATTTAGTTATGCCTCACTTTTCATGGTGCATCTCCAGCTATAGTAAAGCTTGATCTGTGCTAGTACATAAATAATACTCTAGGAATTTGCATAGGATCTCAGCTTCACAGTTCCAAAATCATGGGATCTGCTGTCAAAAATTCGAGAATGAGGTCATTCTCAGGGAAGAGCAATGCTGACCTTAAAAATGCCCCTCTTCGTGTTACTGTTGTTTGGCAGCATGGTTGTCTTCCAAGAATGGGTAGATTCTGGATTTTTTTCCTGGGAAGGCAATGTTACCTGGAGTATACATTTTGGTCTTCATCTCACCGTAAGTGACTTTACAGTGGCTAAAATTGTTTCTGTGGTGGTGGGAACTGGAGAACCAGAAGTGTATGAGGGAAGATTCTGAGCGATCCAGAATTCATGGTGCTTGCTTAGCAGAGATGTAGTTTCAAGTTGCTGGACAGTTGTCCGTAGATTGAGTACTAGTTAATTGTGTCCAAATCCACTATTCCACTGTTCTGTTCTATTCTTCTTCACAGCCAATGCCTTTGATGCGTTGACATGCAGAACATTTTCTTGCTTTTTATTTTTTGGAGGGTAGATACCAACAGGGCTGGTGATGGGGTCTAGGAACCCACAGGGTAGAGGAAGCATTAGTGTACAGAGGCATTAGCCCAGTAATGAATCTAAGAAGCAGAGGCATGTGGGATGCTGACACTTGGGGATTATATGGCGAGGAAGAGAAGAATTCATGCTGAGGCCAGCTATTGGAAACCACAAGTGCAGCCTTCTATTTATGATGTTTGACCTTTGCTTTACAGTTTAATGGGCTTTATTTCCAATTCTTTTTTTCCTAAAAGGCAGACATTATTTTCAGAGGAATTTCTCCAATGTAGTTGTTCTAGAGTGATACAATTTTAATCTAAACATTCTGACAATATGATATCTGCTTAGGTAACCAGTTTATTTTCAGCAGTGCTGGTTATAGCCAGTTCTTTACATAATTGTAGCTAATGGATTGATAGACCCTGGAAGAATTCGTGCCAAAATGTGATGTACTGTTATGAAAAGGTTTTGAATTAAGCCTTTGTAGTTTTCTGAGGCAGCTTTATCCCTATATGTAGAAGACAGGTTTTGACTGTTTCACTTTCTCCTACTGCCTCCCCCTCAAAAATCAATGCAAAAACATGCATACCGTTTACTTTCTTGTGTGCAACTTACCAGTTCTTGGTGAAGGAGATCAGTGTGGTCTTCCCCCTTATTCCACCCTGACAGAACAGGAAAGAATTGCCATTTGGCAAGTAATTATAACTTGTCCGTGTGCCAATATGCTGCTTTAAGTTTTTCCCTATGCCACTAAAACTTTTAGTTTTTATTTCACACCCCCAAATTAATCTAAACTATTAGATGTAGTTGGAAGATAATGGCACTGGTAGCTGGCAAGGGTTTCCTGCTATCAGAATAAAAATATGAAAAAAATATATACTGTATGTAGATTGAAATGAAGTGCTAAAGTTGGTGGTGTACTTCTGTGGTTTTTGCGGAGAGCCAGCACATTGCGGAAAAGTTACCACCTAGTTAAGTTAGATTAACCAGAAGTTCTCAGGGTGATGAGCCTGTGTTTCATGTTGAGAAGCCTTACTGTATAAACAGATTTAGCCTGGGCTGTGCTAGCAAAAAGTTCTTGTGCCACTGTGGTAAACTTGGACTGAGGGACTGATTGGGCTCTGAACTCTGCAGTAAAAGTTACATCTTGAGCCAAATCAGTTCTGTGATCTCATTTGTTGTTTGACTTTGCAAACGCTTGGGCTGATGAAATGGCATGAAATGGTGACTGTACAAATTAGCACTGCTGCTGAGGAGTCAGGGCTCCCCATTTGGGCAAACCCGTGCATTTTGTGAGGAAAGGAGAAGGTGGAGATAGTTAACAGATGGAGTGAAGTTGATCAAGGACTGAGGACCAGGCTGAAATGGTGGGGAGAAAAGAAATTTGACTCAATTGTAAACTCAACAGCTGAAACCAATGACGAATGAGATAAAGGACTTGCACTAAATTTTAGTCACTGACAGTGGAACTTAGGTGTAACGTTTTTAAAAAAAAACAAAAAACAACAAACTCCTCAAAACTTTTTGCTGTTGGTAGTGACTTTTCATCTACTTTATAAATCTTCCTGGAGGGTTTGGCAGCAAATGTCCAATCTCCCCTAGGAAGCAAATATTGAAGAGACTGATGAGCAATTGGTTAAACTGAAAGACATCTCTTCTTCCTCATCGCATCTTCTCCTACATCAGTTGGAATGCATGGTACTTTCCAAGCGATAAGTGTTATCATTTCAACTATAGCAGCAAATGGAGCTAGTGGCTTTCATTTTAAGTCTGTCATCTCTTTTTGAAAAACTCTATAACTTACAGTATCATCTGTGGAGTCTGAAACTGTCTACTGCATCCTTTCTAAAAGTGCTTCTGGATACAACAGTTCAAACACATTTCGGATTAAAAGTTACCTTGTGATTTACGCTGTAGTGGGTTGACCTTGGCCGGATGCCCACCCAACCACTTTCTCACTCTCCCCACCTCAACCAGGCAGGGGGAGAAAATAAGATGGAAAAGCTCGTGGGTCAAGACAAAGATGGGGGGATCACTTACCAATTACCATCATGGGCAAAACATACTTGACTTGGGGAAAATGAATTAATTTCTTGCCAAGTAAAACAGAGTTGGGTGGTGAGAAACAAAGACAGAGTTAAAACAACTCCTTTGCCCCCCTTTTCCCGGACTTGACTTCAGTCCTTCACTCCCAACTCCTCTGCCTCCCCTGTCCCTGATGGTTGCAGGGTGATGGGGAATGAGGGTTTGTGGTCAGGCCATAACAGCTCCTGTCTGCTGTTCCCTCCTCACGCGTTTCCCCTGGTCCACTCTGGTCCTCCGTGGGCTACAGGGAATCTCTGGAGCACCTCCTCACCCTGCTTTTCTGGCCTTGGTGTTCACACTAGTTTTGCTCATGCTTTTTTCTTTTCCTCCCTTACTGTTCTCTCTGTGTGATGTTTTCTATCCTTTCTTAAATACATTTTCCCAGATGCGCTGCCAGTTTGGCTGATGGGCTCAGCTGTGCCCTGCAGCAGGTCCATTGGAGCTGGCTGTGTCTGGCACGGCGCAGCTCCTGGCCCCTTCCCACAGAGGTCACCCATGGAGCCCCCTGCTGCCAACAGCTTGAGGCCTACACGCTGTACATATGCCTAGATGGTTATGCAGTTAAATTAGACTATAACAAATACAAGTTTTATGTCCCAAAGAAGTGAGGCAAACTGATGTGTATTTCTTTCAGTCTAGGGGCATCTCTCATTTTACCAATAACTTTCTTTTAGGCCATCTTGGGACTATTCATGCAGCATTGCATCCTATTGTTCCTTTTATACATGGCCAAGGCTACCAGAGAAGTTTGTTTTTGTAGCTAGCTGTTTGGAGAGCTTTGCTTGTAGCACCTATGGAAGAAACATGTCAAGAGTTGTGTGGATTTCATTCATTTGTACTGGTGGAAGATGCTTTTACCTCCAGCCGATGCCAAGTGTTCATCAGTTTCTGTTGGAAGTTACTGTCCTTTCTAGATGGCAGCAGAGTTTGTGTGCTGTCAGTCAACATTTTCAGGTTAAAGATCTAGTTAAGAGAGCCCAGCTCACTTTTCTTGAGTTGAATTGGGAATGCTGACAAGGTTTGCTTTCTCAGTAGATTTGCAGGAGGGTGATTTCTGGCAAGGGGGCAGCAATAAGCACTGGGAGTTGAGCTGTGAGCTGTAATTCCTGTTGCATGTCAAGTCTTACTAGGACAAAGATACTCATCCATCATCTTGTCTTCCCTGATCTGTTCAGAATAAAGCCACCTAGGGTTAGTGGAACCTACAGGTAAAGTGGATATTACCTATGTTTTTTCACTGTCTGAAGTAGATTAGAGAGGGCTTGTGCTTTGTGTTGGCCTGACAAAGTTGTAGGGGTGTAACCTCCATCTTAGGTGATGCTGAAGGTAAATTTCTTGACTACTGCATAGAGAATCAAGCTAGTAAATGTGCTGCTGAAAATACAAGGAAAGAATCATTCCCCTGAGACTTTGCATAAAGATGTGGTATTGTGCCATATTTAACAGCTGTAAGACCTGCAATATTTTCTCTTTGTGTAAGAGGCCATATTAATGTTTTCTGTTTGAAGTTTCAGAATAATTTTATCACAGCTGTGTTGACCTGTGAAAGTCTTAATGATGTTAGCTCTCTCTTTTTAAGGTACTTGGCATAAAGTTGCTAGTCATAAGGATGCTTTTCTGTAGTCCCAACACTACAAAAGATTGCTAGATAACTTTATAACAAGTAAAAAGATACACAGTGTCTTTGTTGTAAGACTTTTATAGATGAAGACGTTAATTTAGCAGTTTACCATCTGCTACTGAAATGAGCCCTGTTGGTAGTTAAGCTTCTTCCTTTGGAATGAGGAGGTAGCCTCTGCATTTCCTTTTTAGGTTGGTTACAGAATAGTCATCTGTTACTTTAGTAGCTCGCTGTGATTAACGCTGCAGTCTCAACTCTTTAAACCAGCCCTTTCACCAAAAGGAGCAGTCTGTTCTCCCATCCTTCTGACAGCATGTGCTTGTGCCCTCCTTTTGGTTGGCACAGCTGTTCGCGTGGACATGTTGTGACCTGCATCAGGGACTCTTCTCTCTTGCACGATTTTTTTGTTGTTGGGTTTTTGTTTGTTTCTTTCTTTTTTCTTCCAGATCAGCTACATCCTATGCTTCACCATGAGGTCGAGAGACAGCTATACAGGCAAAAGTAAAGGTGCACAATAGGCTGAAGTGGAAAGGCAGCACAGCTTTTTTCCTTCCTTTCCCCTGTGGCCGCTCATTTATCAACTTAAAATGTTCAGGCTCTGTAAGGTGTTGGGATTTCTCTAAGCTCCCTTTGTTCTAATGGATTTGATGAATTTCACCAGGTGATTTCACAGCTGATATTAAAGGGCTGTGTAGAGCAAAAGACCATTCTGTCAAAAAGTGTATTCCTTCAATTGTAACATCTCACTAAAGACTACTGTATTTAACTTGTGGATTAATGTGCAGAATTTTTTACTTATCGAAGGTAACTGTATAGCGGTAGTATTGAACATGAAATAAGAAAACTGGGGTGTCAGGAAATTGAGCGTGCAGACAGCTGAATTTACTAAGTAAAGCAAATTTGGCTGAAAACATGGAGCTTGGATTTCTTCTTTGAGCCAGTTTGTGCTGACTTTGCAAGCAAGCTTCTGTCTTAAATTCTAGTGGCCTTCATATAGTATCCGTAAAGTTCCTGTATTTTGTAGGTGCTGTATACTGATTTGTTTTTAACTCTTTTAGCCACATCCCTTGGCAGGTGGTGTGAAATTTGTGGTGATTAACTGTTGCCATAGTATGGGGAAGGGAACTGCAATTATTTTTCCAAGCAAAGAATATAGTACTCCTTTCTAAAAAGCAATGAAGAAGCTTTAAAAATTGTCTAATCCCATCCAACAATTTCTTCCTTCTCTACTGGAGTGGTCTCTGTCAGACAGGTGAAGCTTTAGAGGTTTCAGTTCAGCTGCAGTGGCTCTGCTATGTAAGAAATAACGTTTATTTGGGTTTTTTTTTTGTTTCTTTGCAAGTACTTGCATGTGTGAGTTTTCTGACTGTAGTTATTTGCCAATATGCCACTGTCTGATCCTGCCTTAGTCTGTTGATAGCAAGTAAGACTTCTGAAGTATCTTTTTGTTTTCCAGAAATGTAGCATAGAGAAATCTTTTCTTGGTTGTTTTGACTGAGGCCTTGGCAACTTGAAGTTTTTAGAAATGCTTCTGCAAGACTGGAAGTGACTAAAATAGTAGTATATTTCTAATGGATTCCTTCTTTGTATGCTTATTCATATCTCCATGTGCTCTAACAATTGATTTTCGTGCATGTCTGTATGGAAGCATCTTCTGGGTTGTTCAGTTCACTTCTGTAAAGAAGGGCTCTTTCTCGTTCTGGGTGTATGAACCAGGAGAATCCTGGTGGTTATGTCTGCTTTTCAGTATCTTTCCCTTTTTTTTCTTCCACTGAAAGCAGGATGACCAAGCAAAAGCTCAAAGAATGAAACGTGCCCCCTTGCAAATCGATCTCTCCTGTTTGTGTGGCTTCTCTCAGTCTTGGCAACCCAGAAAACCCTCACCCCCACCTCCTGCTCTGTCAGTCTCTTCTAAAGATCAAAGCGTCTTGTCCTCACAGGTTACTGTAAAAACAAGTTGAGGGTTTCTCCCCCCTCGGGTACAATTAGTTTTCAATTGAATATCTTCATAGAAGAATAGCTATGCAGAGTGTCAGCTACACCATCTGTCCCATCCGTATCATCTGTCACTCTAATTCAGGCCACCTGTGTTAATAAGAAAAGCTTTGCTTTTGCTTGTCAAAACACCTTCAACGCTTTTGTGTTTTTTAACCACTTAATTAAAAATGAGAAAGATAAAATTGTGGGGGGCATAATGAGATGTGAATGAGAATGAGTGTTTTGGTTTCTTTTTAAAATACTGACTGGCGTGTATCTGCATTTTGGGTTTATTAATTTTCTTTAGTCAATGGAAATTATGACGGTAACTTGGAATTGCAAAAAAGTGGAGTAAAAGCAGGAGCGAGAAGCGGTCTCAATCTAAAACCATTGTAGAGTATGACAAATAGAAGTGACTGCCTATGGTAGCATGGGATACTTCATTAAGTGCTTTGGAGCTCAATATATGTCCTGAAATCTCTTCTGTGAAACTTACTTCAGGATGCTAGAGGAGAGCTAATAAGAAACACTATAAAGTGCTGTTCTGGAACACTTTTTGATGGAAATTTTTATTCCCATGAAGACAAAATTAAGCGCTCTATTGTAAAAACATTTATTGTGAGCAGCACAACTGCAAAACCTGGTTTTCTGTGAATTCGTCCTTTTTCCTCTTTAGCATGTTAATATTTGGGTGTCCCAGCTCTCTTTATCCTTATTGGCAGGGTTTTTTTGTCAGACAAGAATAGTACGTACTTGACTGGAATAAAGTGGCCAACCAGCGTGTAATATCAGAGTTCTTCATGTCTTTCTGTTCAATAGCAGTGAGCTTGGTTTCTGTCTTAGGCACTGCCAGTTTACAAAATGTACAGAAAAGTTGAAATTGGACAAAGGGTTCAAAGGCAGTTTTGGGGAAAAAGAGGAAGGTAACAGATTGCACAAAACTCACTTCCTCAGCTAAAAAACTAAGAAAGATTTTGCCTAAAAAGATACTGGAAAGTGAACTATTGCATGTGCTTGATCTTCCCGATTAAAGATGGGAAGTTAGAAGTTTAATTAGAAGTGATTTCTTTATTTTAACGTGTTTGGGAGACTGTTTTTCATTGGGTAACCATCCTCTGGGGGAAAGTAATATAAAACTACAAAATAAGATGAACATGTAGTTAAACATTTCCTTCTTTGTAGATTGAGTCCACATCTTGTGACTCTTTTGTGGATGACTTACAGAGTGGTTTGGGTTTTGTTGGTGGGTTTTTTTTTGTTCTTTTTAATGTATACTTAAAAAAATATTTAAGCAGTTCAGTTTCCTGACCTGGTGCATAGTGTTGCCCTGTGTACTGATAACCGTTTCTCTCAAATATGACTTATTTCTCCAAGTCTTATGGCAGATCAAATTGATCTTAGTATCAGCATGTTTTTAACTGGCCACCTTACTGTAAAATGTGGAAGTCAAGTCCCTGCTATCACCTTGGAACCAGACCTACCTGTATATTTAAGCATTTTATATGCTTAGATCTTCAAATGTAACTCTTTGATTCATTTCTCCCTTTCTGTTTCTCTTCTGTGGTTTCCCCCAAAATATCTTGAAGATATTATTATAAATTTCTTCATAATTGAAGGCAAAAGCTTTATTTACTGTCAGAATTTAGCAGGTGGTGTTGATACATTTAAGTACAAACATTTCACAGTCTTTTAATAAATGGCATCTTTCTTGTGTTTTCCATAGTCTAACAAGCTTGTCTGTGTTGTACTGTTGTAAAAAGATGCCTTTTCTGAACTGAAAATGCTTCTCAGCTTTTACATAAAACGGTAGTGATGTATGTTCACAGGAGTCATGACCTATCATTTTGTGTGTATCAAAGAAGTTTAGCCTGGTGCTTGCTCTCTCGGCGTGATGGCTGCATCAGAGCCTGGTGGGCATGAAAGATGAGTGTCAACCAATTCCCTCACGGATTTCCTGCAAGTATTCCTCCTCATCTCTGTTTGAAAACAGCTTCAATTATGCCGATAGTGCTGGAGCTCCACGCACAGTGTGGGAAGTGAGGGTGTGCTTGCTTAGAGCATTTTTCATCTCATATTAATGTTCCACAGGGGACTTACGGGTTCCGAGTAGCCTGAGCACTAGTGTAGCTGTATGCAGCATAAATGCTTTTCTGTGCACTCCCCTCTTCTGCGGTGTTTTATAGCAAGATAACTGTGGCCACGTAACGGAAAGGCATAAAGGGCTATCGGAACGTGATGACATCCTAGCAGTGATATAGCCCCGTCAGCATAATGTGGTACCTCAAGTACAAGAATCGTTTTTCTCATACATGGGATCTCCCATTGTTTATGGACAAATGGCTTTTAGTGGCAGAATGTGCCGCTCGCAGCCAGGCACTGCTGCCTCAGTTGCACTGGCAGGTAGAAGTGCTGATGCTGCTGCCAGAGAACTGCTGATTCTGGGTTATTTTAAGCCAGGATTGGCTGCCCGGTATGGTTACAGTCAGCATACTGGCATAACTAGGGAGGCAGTCTGGGGACCAAAATGACTGAGTGGGAGCTAGGGACTGCTGAGATCAGCCCAGCTATTAAAATGTGTTACCTTATTATTTTAAAAAAAAAAAAAGTCTTAAATTCGAGCATGGCCAGAAGAGCCAAACCCATGATTTGCATACTAGCATGTATCTGGCAAAGGCCAGCTGATAGCAGCTGTGAAGAAGTTTAAAAATTTTGTCTTTTTGTTCTTTCTTTTTTAATTTCAAGTTGGCTTGCTGTATTAGTTTGTATTTGGCGTAAGAGGCTGTTTCCTCTGCCAAAACTGTCAAACTGTAGTAAGTATATGACTATGAATAGGTGGAAATCCAGATTGTGCCATTTACCTGTGGCAGCACTCACTGAAACCTTGCTGAAAGAAATGGAGAATATTTTATACATTTACAGGGATAATCTATAGTTTCTTACTCACCAACTTTCATACTGCTGAACTAAAGCTTTAAGCGTTCATTATTACTTGTACAGTAATTCTGTAGAAAAGCAGTTAATAGCCAGCAGAACACAAATTCTGAGTATGTTATAAATTTATATGTATAACTTAAAAAAATGTTCTTGCAGAAGTGAGTGTGGACAGCACTAAGAAGCTTGGATGTCCTGCCAGTAAGGTGCATAAGTGGCATAGGCTGCTAATGCCTATGCAGATAAGTAGGCAATATGTAGTAACAACAGGGAATTAGAACAGACAATTTTATTTGTATGTTTGTGTATGTACATAGTAATAAGTTCAGTATTATGATTTGTAGGACCCTGACAATGTTGAGATGAACAACTGGGTTTTGGCATTAATTACTGTGACTTCTTTATATTATG
>VZTL01040885.1:14227-33808 GCA_013400535.1 Scopus umbretta
ATTAATTTCTTTTTTTTTTTTTTATTATGAAAATTATTTTTTTTTTTTTTTTTTCTAAAGCGAGGTGTTAAACTGCATCAGGACAGCCATATCACTTAAATGCTGTGTGTATTTATTTCTACAGACTGCCAGTATTGTAACAGTCCAGTTGTTTGAAAAACGTATTAAGCCAAGTAGAGGTAATCTGTCTATTTTGTGCTTGTATTACTGATATTGTAGACACACAGAATAAATATGCTATAAAACTAGAATAATAATACTATACCTGCAAGCTACCATTTTTCTTCAGTAGAAACGGGATAATTTTTCTTTGTGAAAGCCAACACAAAGCGGTGAAAAAATTAACTGGAAAGAGTAAAAACAAGCTAGAGGAAAAGCAGGAAATGGGGCTAAAATTACCTGAGGAAATGAGTCTTCGGCAGGACTTCTTGTCTCTGCCTAATGTCCTGTTGCCTGTTTTGGCCTCGGGTTCTTTTTTATAAGGAGGAGCAGAATGGTGCCTGTAAGACTTGTGAAGGCTGGCAGCAGAGGAGAGGGAAAGATACACAGGACTCTGTCCGCTCAGTGCCTTAGCGGGATGGATGGTCAGAATGTGGGCAGCTCTTAGCTACGGTCCCAGTGTGGTGTCTGAGGTAGGATTGGTGCTGTGGGCAGAAGAATTGAGCAACAAAGAATACAAATCTCTGTAGGAAACTAGGCTTCCCTAATTTTACAGAACAACTTGCCTGTCTTTAAAGTTAAATGGTTATATGTAGGTTGAAAGTGCTCACACCAAACCTATTTATGTATATATATGTGTAAGTATATAAAACATCCTTACAAACACCTTTAGTGTTGCAGCAGAGTAGTACTTTGAATTCTTCAAAGTTGAGTCTGAGTCCAGTACAATTGTTCATCATAATAAACCAGTCCACTCTTATTAAGTCTTCAACACCTTCTGTGAGTGATTAGCCCTTTTGGTTTTTCACTTATGGGATTTTCTGTTTGAGGTAGAATGGGAAATGTTTTTGGTATTTTTACTGTGGTATTCTTAAAGTGCTTTTAAGTATATTGAAAAATGACAGCTTGGCAGTAGTTTAATCAAAATTAAGAAGTTTGTTGAGGACAGCTTAATTGTTATCTATTACCTTGCGCCATAGAAGCACACACTATTACAGCAGTTGAGGGATCTGAAAGGAGATGCGTACCTGTTTACCACATCCTCATCTTCTTTCTGCAGATGTTCTTTGACTTTAAGGTATTTGTCTAACCTGATAATTTCTGTTGACGTAGGCAAGTAACTCGTAATGAATACTTGTTGGTTTTAAAATCGTTTATACATGTCATGTTTATTTTAAATGGGTTGTAGGTGTTACACTGCCTCTTCTTTTTCTTCTAGGAAACCCAGCGCTTGCTGGCAGAGCCAGTCCCTGGGATAAAAGCGGAGCCAGATGAAAGCAACGCACGTTATTTTCATGTGGTCATTGCAGGTCCACAGGATTCCCCCTTTGAGGGTGGGACATTTAAACTTGAACTATTCCTTCCAGAAGAATATCCAATGGCAGCTCCTAAAGTACGTTTCATGACCAAAATTTATCATCCTAATGTAGACAAGCTGGGAAGAATATGTTTAGATATTTTGAAAGGTAAGTGCTACCTTGTTTTCTTTCTTTTGATGTGACTAAGTACAGAAACTTGTAGATTGACCCTAAAAAGAGATTTCGTTTGTTCAAAGAATACCTTGCTTATTCTTTAATCTGGGAGAGGAAAGTTTGCTCTTTCTGTGGACTATGACAAATATGGTGTTTCATACTGCTATAAATGTCTCTCCAGATAAATGGTCCCCAGCTTTGCAGATTCGTACAGTTCTGCTATCAATCCAGGCTTTGTTAAGCGCTCCCAATCCAGATGATCCACTAGCAAATGATGTAGCTGAGCAATGGAAGACCAATGAAGCCCAAGCCATAGAAACAGGTGATGTATCTTACACAGCTTTTCCTAGCTTTAGGAAGTAGCTGATTACTAACTGGTTGGGGGATATAAATCCTGACTCCTTGTTTTATGTCTGCAACTTGCAGAAACAATTACTGCATGCAGTCATAGTCTGAGTACCCTGAATGTGCCTGCGGTGGTCTATTTTCAAGTCTGTGAGGCCTGCTGGAAGAAAAGTGCTCTCTTGATCTGTTTCATCCTGAGTTTTCATGTTCTTAAATTGCAAGCATGTCTAATTTGGACTTGTGGTAAAATAAAAGTACTGAAAAAGCAGTGGTGTGTAAAGCTTAAGGAACAGATTATCTAGTTTCAGAAGGTACATCTCTTCCATACCTGCTTCTGTGGCAGGCTGTAATGGATTGAAGGAATTATAACATTATGCCTCTTCACTTTTGGCTCCGCTGCAGTCGGGCCACTTCAGCAGCTGTCAACTTTTGTGTATTATAGGAGTTCAAAATTGCACTTAAAATCTCAGAACGGATATATTTTGTATACTTGCAGCAGTGGTATAAAAGTGATCTTTAAAAATACGTATTTAAACAACTTTAATAAAGCCTGAAAAATATATCTCTTCTTAAATGTGTTTCTTTTTCTTTACAGCCAGAGCATGGACTAGGCTATATGCCATGAATAATATTTAAATGCGCTTTGAACATCGAGTGTGCATCACTTCTCCTGTTCTGCCAAGACCTCTTCCTTTTTTGTTTGCATTTAATGGACACAGTCTTAGAAACATTACAGAATAAAAGCCCAGACATCTTCAGTCCTTTGGTGATTAAATGCACATTAGCAAATCTGTGTCTTGTCCTAAATCACTACTGTACCGCATGAGCAGAGGCTAGAAGTATCATCTGGATTGTTGTGAAATTGTTTAAAAGCAGCAGCACATCTCTGCTTTTAATCATTTTTCCCATCATGGTTTAAGCATAAGCACTGTGAATGAAGGTAGGCAGGGTTAGCTGTGGGGCTTTTTGTTTTAATTTTGTGGGCTCCTCCTCCCTTTTTATGGTGATGCTAATTGCATTGGTTAAAGCAGCTAACCAGTTATACTTTAGAATATACCCTCTAGCCCAGTCTAACTTAGACGCTGTAGATGGACAAGCTTCATTGTTTGAACAAAAAATGGGAACATTAAACATCCATCACCTTCACTAATAATGTTGTGATTCTGCTGTCAAGTGTAGAAAAATCCCTCCAAGAAAAAGCTTGTGACCATTTTGTATGGCTTGTCTGGAAAATCTCCTGTAAATCTTATGTTTTAGTAAAATATTTTTTGTTATTCTACTTTGCCTTTGTACAGTTTATTTTGCTGTGTTTCCATTTCTCTAATGTGACAATCGTATTTAAAAAAACCTGAAACCAGAATTGACAATTTGTCTTCACCAGTCTGACAGATTAAACAGTAAAGAGGTGGAATTCACAAGATTTTTTTTTTTGTTTCTGTTTGCTGACTTTTTTTATTAGCTTTTGTTACATGGGTGACCTTACCTGGCCAGTTTACAATGAAATTGCATTTGAGTGACTTTTAGAAACAAGTCTCTGGTGTAATCATTGTAATCATAATTTTGGTAATGCATTGATACCCATTTTCTTGGAAATAACCATAATTGAGTAGGAGGTTGAGAGTAAATGACAGCACTAATTATGAGTATCTGCATAACTTCTCTTTGCTCATTGTCATCAGATGTTAGGCTACACAGTTTTCTACCGTCTTTAATTCCTGCCCTCTTTTAACATGACAGACCAGTGTGTAGAACCACTGTTAGAACCAGCTTGTGTATCGGCTGATGTTTGCTTAACCACTTAGAGCTAGCAGCTCATACCACTGTTTTGTTTTGTTTGTTTGTTTTTTCCTGCAAGCCTTATTAAGCTACTTGCTTGAGCAACAGGTCTGCTTAAATAGCAACAAAGCTTCTTTATTGGACGGAAGGAAAGTGATTAAAAACTTCCTTCTCTTCCTTGTTTTTTGTGTATGCATCTTGTCTGGGAGTTCAGCATCTTTTCTGGGAACCCATCTTGCTGCTTCCCTTAATTTCTTGTATCCCTGTTCTCTTCCTTTCCCCAAGCCTTCTCCAGCACACACACACACAAAAAAAAAAAAAAGGTGAAAAAAAAAAAAAAAAGCTTAAAAGCTTTTGGCAAGGCTAACCTGAAGTGTATAAATGACAGCTTGCAGTGAGGAGTGTTTTGCCATGCAATTCAGGGGTATGGTTATGTAGTCTCTTGGTATTCTCTCTCCTTCACCTCTTCTCACTCTAGTGTCATCTGAAATTTCTATAGAATGTGGTGTATTTATTGTGCTCCTATGTAAGATGAAGAATATCTATTAAAACTACCTTTTCCAACAGACAGCGCTTTCAGTGGTTAGTAACTGGTATTGGCCCTCAAAGTACCCTTTAACATGATTGAAGCTTGGTTCAGAATTCAGCTTTTTCACCAGACAGCTATTTAAAAAAAAAAACCACCAAGAACAAACCCAACCTGGTTTATAAGTAGTTTCTGTGTTGAATGTAAGCTAAAGTTGTATTCAGAGCTTGTAACAAATTGTTTGTTCTTCAGAGTGGTTAAACATCATTAACCCCATCACGTGTTTGGGTTTAGCTGCCATGCATCCTGTACGTGCTATTAACGCGGGCAACTTTCGTGGCAGGCCGCTGAGAATACGCCGGCAGTCTGTAGACCCTGGGTTCACTTCACCTACCTCTTTCCCTTGCAGCTTTCCTCGCCCCCGTTGCTACTCTGAGGATGAGTGGCACTCCCTGAGGATGGTCAGCCCCACCTAAGCACCCCCTTTGAACATGGCTTTCCTTTCCTTGGGTAGAGAAACGGGACCTGAACTGGCACTTGCACAATTTTTCAAACTAGGTGGGATGAATCCAGACTCAAGGTCATTGAGCAGATAGCTAGGTATTTGTATGTTCAGGGCTTAAAACTCATCTGGAGTTGGCAGCTAATCAGAGGATGCAATTACAACTAAGTTCTTGATGGAATATTGTTAATATATTAATAGAAAAATTCCTCTGCCTCCATTTGCTAGTGACTGAATTAAGTGGATTATGGAACAGTTTGAGGACGCAGTAGCCAGTATGTGTCTAGGTTCTTTTTTTTAACTCTCCCAACAAATTTAAGATTTTATTGAAGTCTATGCCGTCTTGAGTGTGAACGTATGAGTCCATAGTAATGGTATATCTATTCAGGCATATTTTAATCCTTTTAAAGTTGATAATGTATATTAAATAATACATGTTTAGCTTTCAAACCTGGTTTAAGAGCCCTGTATAAAGCCAAGCTGGGAGTTTCATTCTACCTTATGCTGAGGAATGTGTGAAACTTTTAGGTTAAATTCTTTGAAGCCAGTTAGCTGTAACTTTTTCCTCAGTTCAGCAGGCGTACATTCACAGCCATTATCTGAAACTCAGTTACTTCTGTTATGTCTACCATTACAGCTGGTTAACAAATGCAGCTATCTTTTAGGGAACAGTAGTTTTAGTTCTATTTTTAGTGGATGTCTGCTGGATAAATTTACAGTAAATTTAAAATAAATGGGTTTCCTCTAGCAGTACTGGTGCTATGTGTCAAATGTCCTGAAATCCTGAGCAAGAGTGGTGACGTTGCATTTTATGTGTTAGTGCCTGGATAGTAACTGTGTGGCTCTTCCACCTGGGTTATCACATGGGCTCTAAAACCACACATGCAAAATACTTTTGCAGTAGGTTCCTTTAGATCGAGAGGAGGATTTGATTTGGAAGGCTTTTATTTTTGCATAACCATTCGGTGGTGGTCTCTTAACGCGTAGCCATGTTCTGTCGTGGGAGTGAGGTGCGTTATCACTGGGAACTGATGGAACAGGTTTTTTGTATCTTAGCTGACTTTAGTCTAAAGTGAAACGTTGTTTCTGTAGCTTTCAAGAAAGTGTATTTCCAAAGCATTGAGATTATTGTGAAACATCTTAACGGACTAGTAACATCAAAAATTGTGGTATCTCAACTTATGTACATTCATTCTTGAGATTTATTTTTTTTTTTTATTTGAGGGTTACTTGAAGTAAAATGTCTGGTAGGTTTTGTCAATAACATGTCTTGACTGTAATGTAATATGACACTGAAATAAAAGGAAGAGTGATTATTCATTACGTAGGCATTGAGCTTCATTTAACTGTAGCGGACTGCCATCACTGTGCAATAGTTTCCTAACAGTTCTTAACATCTGTTAAAATAAGGAAGATAACAACATTGATAACTTGTTTCATAACTCACTTTCTAATTGCTGTGGCTTTTTTTTTTTTCCTTGCCCTTTTGTATGGGGAGAAGAGAGCAACACCTCTGTCCTAAAGTCATCAGAGGGGACTGCTCTGGTACACAAGCTCAGAGGATGCTTTTTTTTTTTTTTGCCTGTGTTTAAATCTGCCTGTTGTAGTACAAGACTTTCCTACTTAAGTGCACAGTTTGGACAATTTCTAGTGCAATCGAATTGATAGATGTATCAAGCTTTGCTAAACCATGTTACTTACAAGCATGGCACGAAGTTAATAATTGCATGTCTGCTATAATGGATTTCGTAGTGTGTATTGCAACCTTTCCTGTCAAAGTGTGCTGGAAGACTTTAAAGCAAATATCTTAATTGTTATGTTGCACTGAAGTACTTCGAAGAGCGGCATCAAGCAGCGCAACTGCTTTATCTGTGTCGTTTGCTTTTGTAAACTCCCCTCAACCCTTAGGATAAGGTGTTAGAGATGAGCAAGTAGACTACTCTCTATTTGTCTGCAGGGCAGAAAACCGCGGATAAAAGCTGCTCTGATTTGAAATAGGGGTGGTGGTGGAAGCTGTCAGCTGAACATGACCCACCGGATGACCCGTGTCAGGAAAGGGAACGATACCCTCAGATAACGTATCTAGGTAGCTCAGTTTGTTGCCTGGGAGTTGTCACTGTTGATCAGCCCATTGCCCAGACGCTGAATACTCAAGAATCCTCCTCAAGGTAGAGAGCACTGGGAGGTACAGTACCCCTGGTTCCTGCGTATCGTACCGCATGAGCCTTCCCAGATACAGAGCTTGAGGCAAGCGTGGCCCATAACAGATTTTTATTATTATTTTTTAAGAAGGAAAATTTATATTATTTCACATGGGAAGCTCATCTCTGACTGGAGTACTTGTTGCAAAATTGTGTTTCAGCTACTCTGGCATAGGCTGGGCTCTTGTCTTTAAAGCTGCTGTGAAGGAGTGTTTTTGGTTTGGGCCTAATCTGCACCTCCCTGCCTGACAGGTGCACCAAGTTCAGACGTCCGTGATTTCTGTAGACAGGCTTGCAAGGTCAGTTAGTTACACATCTGAAAGATTTCATGTGCGATGTTTGGTTGTTGCTCACTGGAGCAGGTGTGCTCATCTCAGCCTGAATACCTGCTGTGCCCTCAGAAGTCCTGCTGCTGTGGCTTTCCCGTTAGCTGCTCGTTATTACAGGCAACACCAACAGCTTAGGATGGGTGCTGATAAATTCATGGAGGGCTGTGTGTGGTCTTATGCCCCATGGACGATTATCAAAGGTGGGCTAATCTCTAAAGAGTAAGACACAGTAAGGTGATTCCAACTATTTTTCCTTTCTTCAGTTGCTGTGGATGTTTGCCTGCCTTATTCAAAGATGGGTTGTGCTAGTGGCATACCCAGAAAGCAGGAAAGAAGGAAGTGTTAAGGCCAACTAAGCAGTTGAAGGGCAGCAAAAAGTCCCTTAGGACAAAGGCCTTGTTACAGAATCCGTCTGGATGCAACAGGCGCCAGGCCACAGGCAAACCAACGCCAGGGTAAGTGCATGAGGCGATGGTCTTTGGCCAGCAGCAAGCATGGCTGCATTGCTGCTTCACACCGTCCATCCATCAGAATTGTGGTAACAAATCATGAGGGAAAGCTACTGGGAACCAGCGCTACTACCGAAAGATGCTGAAAGTCCAGTGTGGGCCATCAGGCAAATAGCAGCTGATCAGTGGTTTCTAGCCTTCCTAAACTAGCCCTTTGAATGGCATTTCCTGCTTATTTAGGGACAGAAAATTGTCTGAAAGCATTGTCCTGGGTGGTGCATACCCCGTAGCACTCAGATTGCCACAAGCAGGGATATGCCTGTGGCTGCTGAGTTTGCAGGTTAAGACGCAATACTATTCCTTGTGTGCTGCTAGTATGGACACAGTGCTGGCTTCATTGCTTGAGCTGAGCATGCAGTGCCTAGCTTAATGCCACAGCAGTAGCAAGGCCAGAACACTGTTGAAACTTAAGAGGGCAAGTTTAAAAAAAACCCAAAACACATTCAACTTAAAGCTTGAAGATTCTTACAATCTGAGTCTTGGAAAAGTCAGCCATTCTGCCTTTCCCTCTGTGTGTTGTGCTTTGACGCACACTCTACCCATACTTGTGTGCTTCAACTTCACATGGTACATGGCAGATACTTGGATAGTAACTGCAGTAAAACTCTCTTAAATCTGGAGGAGGAGGAGGATGTGTGGTAACTGCCTGCTGGTCAGAAGTCACACAGAGAAGGGGAACAGAGAAACTACCTGCTCACTGTCAAAACAATGTGGAATGAAGCAGGTTCAAAAAACAAGGCAAGCAGAGGGCACACAGCAGGAGGCTGAGCTCTGGCAGTGCTCTCCAAGCTGGGGTGGCTATTGGAGGCATATGTGTTCCAAGGCAGGGTCTGTGGTGTCAAGTTCAAGGAAAAGAAAGCCATTCCTTGTAACAGCACAAGGAAACTATGTCTGGCTGGGGAGGATCCTGAGCCACAAACTGTGGCAGACCTGGTGAGGGGCACTTGAGGCAAATACTTACTGTCCTGTTGTTAGCAATTCCTCCAGGCACTGGGCTAAGTGGACCTTTGGTCTGCTCTGATCCAGCTGCTCTCACCATTACTGTACAGAAATTAAATACAGGTCTCTGCTGCAACTGGCAGGCATGAAGATAATGAAGCAGAGTTAGAAGTCTCGTCGGTATGTGCAGCAGTTACTTCGGAGGGAGCCGTACAGTAAGCTAGGGCAGTTGTGCTGGGACACGCTCTTCAGAGGGCTCTTCTGCAGGGCTAGACAAATCTAGAGTGCAAGGATGAGGCAAGTAGTAGGAAACGTTAGATGAAACTAAGTATATTTTAGATGGGATTGAAGACTCTTGCACAAACACTCCATTTGCAGTATTTGCCATGGTATGACTACATCATCCACAGGACTAATTTAGATTTTATTCTGGTATTTCTCAAATATAAAAAGTCAAAATTCTTACATCAATCTTTAAAGAAAAATCCATGCAAGCAGGTCAAAATGTTTACAACTTAACTTGCCCCACCCTCCCACCCCCTTCCCTTCAGTTTTCACTTCACAAACCATGTTGGTAAGTAAACCAAGTGTTTGCTTCTCGGGTTTTTTTCACAGCACATTGTTAACAGACCGATGCTAGGCTAAGTCAGGGGTGCAGTAAGCACCAAAATAAGATTTTTCACTTTAACCGCCTCTCTGCAATACCTCAGCATTTCTTGTGGTGTTTCAAAGCACATCCATTTCACTTAATTCTGGCTCTGTATGACTTTAAGGTTATTTCTATTTGATACCACCATAACCTAACTCATGATAATCTCAAAACCTAACAGCCAGGAAAAGCAGCAGTACAAACTAGACTTTTTGAAAGTTGCAGATGACAGCCCCTCTCTTCCCCTTCTCCTCTGAAGAGCCAAATCTGGATCCGCCGTACAGAATTTATGGCATGAGAAAAATCCCAAAGCTGCTCTGTATGAAACAGGTTTGGCCCATCTAAATAGAGATGCAAGTGAAAATAAAATGCTTCTACATTTAAATTGATAGGTAGTAGAAAAATCTTTAGCCTTCCTATCCTGATTTTTTTAGACAGACCCTTTCTGTTGAAGTTTAGTGTCGGATTTCATTAGGACTGAAGCGATTCTGCTGCCTTACTACAGTTGGCAACAGCAGTGCAGTAAGTACAGCTTACTATTCCTGTAACATAACTGAATTGTTTTCAATTTACTTTTACAATTCACAGAACATTTATCTTTGAAAGGAAGTAGAAGTCAAACTAAGCAATAGAGCTTCATTCTGAAGGTTGCATAGAGACTGAAGAGATTTATACAACAAATGCTGTTTGGGGAAAAAAAAAAAAAAAACAAAACCAAAAACACGCAAACAAAAACACACCAAACTCCAAACCTGTCTGGCACTACTGAACAGCTCAAATGTGTGACCAAAAAATAACCAAAATATTTATAGGCAATCAATTCAGAGTTTGTTAGCAACAGCAATACTGTACATTTTTACATTATTATCAAATACATAATTCAAGAGTTACAAAATAAGATCATGCATTACCACTAAATCTCATACAAGCTTGGATTGGTTTCATTCCAAGAATCTGAAACTGAGACAGAAGTATTTTTTATGAATAAGAACTCAAACTCTGGATTCTTGTTTTAGCTTTCACAGATTCTATATAATCTTGTTACAAGAAAGCCTGTACAAGTTTGCTCAATTTAAAGTGTTAAAATGACTACTGAACAAAAAAAGTGAGCAAAGTGATCAAAAAAGGGAGTTAAGTGATTCACTCTTTTAAAGGCAGCTTTAGAGCCAGAGGTACCCTTACACACTGTCGGTATGAATTTAACAAAGATTAGACATTCTTCAACTTGCTCAACCTTCTCCTGTTTCACCTGGCAAAACAGTGCGTTTGATAGACCCTTCAGTTTAAAGAAGCAAGTTGAGCAAATGGTGTCCCAATCTGGATTAGATTCAGTGTAAAGTACACATACGCTTGCGTGCGTTACTGAAATATCAACGCTTCTTCCCCAGCCTCCCACCTCATGACCAAAAGGACGGATAAGCTGTTGGCAATACTTCCACCTTCAGGTGCACCCGAACAGAGTTGTGTATTCTTTCCAGTTCTGGAATTGACCTGGGATAGGAGATACAGGGATGGAAAGCAGCATCCTACCCAACATTTCAGAAGCCTTCAGCTTTGCGGCTCATGCCTCTCGTCAGTAGTATTTATGCTTCTTCAAAGAGAGCAGCATTAAGAGATCAGATCATCTGTCTCCCTACTTTCACTGCATTTACATATGGCACAAGATCTGTTTTTTAAGGAGTAAGTTGTGGCAACAACATTTTTTTTCCTAAAAAAGTGTAACAGCACAAAAAAGTTTAATTTATAGCAGCATTTTACACAATTTGTGTTAAAAAAGTAGAAGTTAACCATTTGTGTATTGAGTAACAAAAGGTTTAAATTACATTTATTTTCCATTTTACACTCACTATTTACTAGTTGGACTATTTACAAAGGTTCAAATGTTGTGTAAGAGAATGAGCTTTACCCAGAATAAGTTTCACATGTGAGGTAATGGTCTACCTCAACCTCTGTTTTGGCTGGCTATAGAGGAGGTACAGTTGGGTTTAGATCCTAGACAAAATTCAGAATTAGGATATTCATATGAATTAGATTGTGTTCTTGTAGAAGAAACCATACACACATACATACACAGAGAGAGTAATCCTATGGTAAAAACCTTAAGACCTACAGTGGATTTAGTTTTGGCTGAAAAAGATGACAAAATAATTAAGAACAGGGAAGTTGTCAGCTGTACCTCATTTATTCCAACTAAGTTTTTATCAAGAGGCCAGCTTTTAACTCAAGAAGCTACAGCAATTGATGGTAAAGCCATAAAACCAAAGTATTTAAGAATTAACTTGAAATTGGGGCTTTCATCACACCTTCTGAAGGAGACAAAGGAATATTCTTTCTCCACTAGTGTAAGTTAGCATCCACCCACCTGTCTCCAAGCCCAGGAGGTACCACTATGAGCTCCTGCTGGGCAAGACACTTCAACACATGCTTGCTAACTGACACCTCTGTAACATAAGGGTGCCCCTTGGGTAAGTCTTACTTTCTTCTAAACGTTTTTAAATTACAACAGATTGCAGGAACACTACATAAGATGCTTCTCATTGAAGATTAGGAGTTTTTGGAACCTGAAGTGTAATTACAGCATGAACAAATCATGTATCAAAGCACTACAAGGAAAAAAGATGGGGGAGGAGGGATCTACAATGCTTTTCATATAAGTCTTCTGAAAGTTCATCAGCTGACCAAGTGAGGAAATAAAAACAGAGTGGATAGTTTTGGTAGTTGCAAGACAAAGTTATTGTTCTTGCTCTAGTTATACGTTATATGAAGATTGCATAGGACAAGGCAACCTTTTGGATAACTGAGGCAAGCAGTGCTTAGTGTCGGTATCCTTTACTCCCGACGGGCTGAATGTGGTTTTGTGATTCACTGTAGTCACACTTACGCATCTCTGCCTTCAACACACCCATTTACCCAAATACTGCCATCTTAAGATCTTAGCGCTTCATCTGTGGATACCAAATAAGAGTTTAGTGTAAGACTATTTGCTCAAGCTTTTTACTAAGCAAGTACTCTTGTGGAACTACTGACTAAAACTGACAAGTCTTAAATAAGCTGAACACCACTGAGATGCATATTTTATTTTAGCAGATATGGAAAATTATATACTCAAGTTTCTTTCTTTTTTTTTTTAAAAAAAATGGCCTATTAAGGCATCTTAAAAAAAATCCATATATGGCTTTGGTTTGCTGAAATACTATTTTACATTGTTAAAAAGGAAAAACATGTTCAAATAAATTTGACATTATGACACAGTCACATATTTCACTTAGAATTGACAGTTATACAGATGCCTACATGTGATCACAGATGTGTCTCCTTGTGATGGCATGAATAAAAAGGTAATCCAAACGTTTATCTCACAGTAGAGGGCAACCCAGAAGTCTGTGCAGAAGTGACATATAAGGAGTTACTATCTGGAAGAGGGGGAACCACAGAGTTTCCATTAGTGGGTGAACAGCTCAGTTTCAGTTTTTCCAAGTACTCTGCATGAACAGGCTTGTGACACTGAAGGACCTTGATTGCATCTTCTACTTTAAACCATTCTCTCTTCCTTCCTGAATGAGTATAATCCACAAAGAAAAACAGAGTTACAAATTTGTAACAGCAACATTTGTTGCTATCTGATAATTCACTTTTTCTAATCTGTTTTACTTTACAACAAGCTCAAGTCCTCAGGCAAAAGAGAGAGAGTGAAAAGACCTTGAAAGAACTGAGGAACACAAGAGATTAACTCAAGCTTACTGAAATGCAGTTCATAATAAAGCTGTTCAGGTAACTCTCTTGAAGCAGATACTGGGCAGAAGCTCATATGACTCTTCATATGCTCCAAAAGCCCCATCTAGTCCTTACAGAAAAGGATATTATTATTTAAAGGACTTAAATACTGCCTTCCTGCATTGTCATGCCTAGCAGAAAACTAGTCTGAAGAATGAATATGCATGCATGCATGGGGTTACAGAAGAACAGCTTGATCCGATTTAGAGAGCAGCATTTCATACTCAAAACATATCCCTGTATGGAGTTAACTGAGGTTAGCCCTAAGTTTCAAAAAATAATATACCAGCGTTATGTTTAGATATGTTCTAAGACTTATCTTAGTAAGATAGTCCTAAGGCCATCTTTCTTATACAAGTCAGCCCTTTAAAATTAGCAGCCTCTGAAAATACTTATAGACAAGGTCAAGGACAGTATTGTTTAAAGTGTGATTCACTAAATTTTTAATTTGGTTTTACAGTGTTACAGGCACTATGCCTGAACACCTACATGCTTAAGACATCTACAAACGGCTTGTTTAAGACCAAAGTATGTGGCCCCACCAGGATTGTTCATCCAGCTAGCATCCCACTGCCAGCAGGGCTCTCCAGAAGGAAGCCAGCAGTAGCCCCAGTGCTGGATGCTCCCTTCTACCCCACAGCTTGGCACTAAGCAGGAACAGACCAGTACTGTCCTCACTGGCCCTGTACAATTCCAGGTACAAACAAACAAAAAAAACCCACACCCAAAAAACCCAATCAAACAAACAAAAAAACCAAACCCCAAAACCTCAAAATAATCCCACCCCTGCCAATATCGATCCTCTTAAGTAATGGACCGCTGATCAGTGTTGCTGTACAGGGAACCTGACATACAATTACAAGGGTGTACTCCCCACAACTTGATAGTTTGGAAACAAAACATTCTCTCTCCACCTGAAAAAACTGAGCACAGTTTTGAAACTACCTTTAGTTACATGTCATGCAGACAGATCAATAGTGCTAAGTTTAAGAATGTTAACGCTCCTAGAGCACCACCTCCTGAAAAGGGCAAAGCATAACCAATCCAAGGTAGGATGTCATTTTTTAATACCAATTCTTAGTTAACTAAAATTTCAGCTGGACAAATGCACTGAATGATCTAAGGGTGGTTTTTTTTTTTTTCCTCTCCTTTAAACTTAAGGACAAAACCAGTTAATGTTTACCTAATTAAATTCAAAGTGGAAAATCCATACAACATCACAAAGGATGTTATCTAACTAAACTGCATGATGGTGGTATCTGCATGACATAGATGTATATATAGGAATAGATACCTCTTAAGGTCAGCACTATCACTACTGAAAAATTAGGCTAAGCTGAAAGTAAGTACTAGCGATTTTTTTTCCCCAGGAGAATCAGGGAAAAAGAACCTCATCAAAACTTTCCAAACTTCTTTTCCAAAGACTTTCAAAAACACCCTAGAGTAACAGACAGCAAAACATTCTACTTTTTAAGGAAAAAATAATTTGTCACTATATTTGGCCTTTAAAAAAAATAAAGAGCTATTATCAGCAACTAATAACGAAGTTTATTCCATCATAATACTTAGAATACCCTAACTAATATAACATAAGAGTAACACAGTATGTTGGAAGCAACCCTAGTTATAAGTGTACAAAAGTGTGGAAGAACAGCATCACAATTTCTAGTAATTTCAGTTTATAGAACAGAATTAGTATTCCCCCAGGATTATATGAATTGCTTCAGGAAATGAAAGAAGTTTGCTTCATACATTTTAAGTATAGCACATGAGAACAGAGAATGGGTTTACCTATATTAACTGAATCCTCCCAGTCTTCCAGTATTTCCGTCACAGTAAGAACATAAACGTATGTCCTATGCTTCCGATCCTGGTTCTGCTTGAGTATTAGAAGTAGACATTTTAATTCTCAGCAAAAAATAGCTTACAGACTTACCACAACTATAAGATTAGAAATTACTTACCTCTGAAGAATACTTGCCAGCAAGACCTGGCTTTTTTTTTTTTTTTCACTAAATAAACATCTGTATTGAGTAGGCCCAAAAGGATGGGAAAACTGAAGTTTTATTTGAAACAGCTATCCTTTTAGGCTAAAAAAACCCACCACCAAACCCCGAAACCAAAACCCCACCAAAAACAAACCCCAAACCTACCTAAGTGAAGTTAAAGATCATGAAGTTGGGACCAAACTATGTTCTTGGTCATCCAGTTTAATATTAGCAGTTGTCCACTAGTACCGCACATTACTTATCTTTTATGTATGTTGCAAGTTACTACAGTAGAGAGCATTTGCTAAAACTGTTTCCACAACTCATGTTCCTAGATGAAAGGTTATTCAAAAAGCCTTTGCAAGATGGAACCCGCTGCATCATGTGGCCAGATCATCTATGCAATGCTGGCTATAAAATTTCACTCGGTAAGTGAGACAAATTAAATAGCCTATGTTTGCAATCATGACAAATGCAAAAATCATTACCAGCTGTTCACTCGACGGTTTTGCCACGTTCGCAGCACTAACCACCTATGTAGAAGGCACACACTTTTTGAAAAAGGCAAGCCAGATACAGAGACTGACAGATGTAGTCTGCTCAGGGCAGGGTTGCTATGCTGCAGCCAGTCCACGCAAGGTCTGCGTAGACGTTACTCCCTGCTAGCTCCAAAGCAAGCTAGCAGCACGCTGCTGAAGGTGCTACCCGGCTAATCAAACCATGCTGCCCCTTGGAAAAGAACTGAGCTCCTAGAAAACCCAGGACCATCTAAGATTACAACTATATTAAGAACCAAGAGATCTATGCCCTAGCTCCCCTTACAGATGGTTTTATCCTTGTGCCAATAACCACTCCTACTTAACTCTGTTTCACTACAAGCTTAAACTGTTTTAAACTGTTGTGCTTTAATAGGAAATAAAAGTACTCCAAGACAGTTCTTTGTCACTATCACTATGACATGGAGTAAATACGGCTGTAATGTGTACCCTTTCTGGCTGTAGTTCTAGAATAGGAGGACTCAGCAGCACTATCATTTCCATCTTCTCTTCGTTCCATCCCCAGGTCGCAACATGTGGTCCCCTCAATGGTACTAACAACTGTTTGTGGGGTCATGTTGTGAAACTCAAGTAGGGCCTTAAATTAAGTTAGAAGTAACCTAGAAAAGTGGCACCTAAAACAGATTTTTATCTCCTCTGGTCTAGATGGTGGTAGATGGCTTCAGAAGATCATACAGCTGAATTACGAAACAATCATCATCCCCTGCAGCCCCTGTTTTAAGGCATCAAGATGATAGGTATCCCATCTTTTTTTGGTCTGAGCTGGGAAATACAGAATACTCCTGTAGACTAACCAGCAGAGTTAAAACACAGACAAGTTTTTAATGTGTAAGACCATCCAAGTATACTCATAAACCCAAAACAAGTCAGAAAAAGGGCAAGTGCTACTAACTACAAAGAGGCTAATTTTGTCATTGTTTCCGTACTTCACAATGGGAACACCTTTAGCACTGTATCAACTAGTCATACATGACTAAGTAATATTTCACACAGGAAATCCCTACCAGGAATACACTGCCTCTGAAAGTTGGTTTTATAATTAAACTATGAAGATTCATACCTAAATACTAGACTAAAGAACTTCCACTCTCACCCATCATACAGCACAACATAATAATGCTGGATGTATTATGATCTGAAGACTCACATCTACATTTGCACAGTCTACTCCTGCCTAGAACCGAAGCAGGAGTGGGCAATGCCAACACTACAACAGAGTTATATCTAGCATGCATCCTTGTCCTGTCAGTAGTTCAGAGTCTGACGTTTACACTACAAAATAGAAGTTTTGCACTAAGTAGTATTGCTAAAGGTTACATTTATCTGTTATCCAAAGCCTTAGCTTATTTAGTGATTCAAAGCCATAATGAGATACTTCATATACAGACCTATCAGTTTAGGTGTCTGAAAGTTGACAAGTTACTTCAGCAAAATCTGATCAGATAGGAAAAGTCAAAATAGGGCCCCGAAAAAGGTGTGTGCGATATTTCAGAAATCTTAGATCTATCACTGTTGGTCTCACTTTTTTTTTTTTTAATTTATTTCTAGATGTTCTCTAAGTACCAATTTAATCTTTCAAGTAAGGATCCAAGTACTTTGAAATCTTCCTATTCAAATCTTCGCACATCACGTAACAACTAAAGGAAATCACCCCTCTAATGTACCATTTCCAGTAGCATTGCAAATTTATAGGCAAGTAATATAAGAACTTAAGTCTGATGTTGCAGTTTACCAACTCTCTCTCTCTCAAAAAAACCCCAACAAAACAAAACCCAAACCACATTGTCTTTAAAAGGTAAAAGAAATATCTCACCTCAAATATCCCAAGCAGTCTGCCTAGCTTTCCCTTTACTCCAGCCTACAAAACAAACAGAAAAAGTGTTAACATGCTTTTTAATTTCAAAAACTAAAATATCAGCACCAGCCACCTACAACAGAATGCTTCTCCTTATTAGGGTTATTTAACCAACTGTTTTAACATAAGTTTTAATTAAGACAGTTCTGCATTGCTTCTGGAGTTTCTAGTTTTAGAGTACTTAAGGGTATTTAGAGCACAAAAGCTTGTCCTAATGATTTGGATCAAAGAAAGCATAAATCTTTCAAGTTTTCCATCCAGACCAAAATACTGTTTTACTTACCATGGTTTTTGTGTACTGTATTTTATTAAAGAGATAAATTACATCCAATACTGAAATAATCCAGGGAAGTAGATAGGACAAGAGATTATTTCAAGTAGTATAATAATAAATCTAGAGAAGAAGTCATTAAAACTCCATTGCTATTTTACACAGAAACTTAAGTATAAGTCTTGAAAACACAGTAACAAATTAAACTGTAGGTTACTGGGTGGATCTTGCAGCATAATGACTTCATGTATGCTAGTTTTCATATACAAGTGTAGCTTTTAGCATGTAAGCTTAAAACCAAATTTACATCCCCAATTCTCTACAAACAGTTTTGAGTTCTTTTTCTAGTTAGTAACATTACAAAAGGCTTTAAATTCAGAGTTTTACTCCAACTTCTTAAAACAACCCCTATATGTATCAGCCTGTGCTTAATAATTTTTATCAATACAGTTAAGGTGGTCATATATTCTACTAAGACTCTAGGGTTTGTTTTTCCAAAAGTAAAATATAATACCTCTTCCAACAGAAGTAGTTTATGATCATCATTTATTCTAAACAAATCTCAGTCCATATGCCAGAGACATAAAAGCATATGTAGTCTACTGGTAGACAAAGCCGTATTTAGATTTCTTTTTTTTTGTCTTGTTGTATAACTGATATTTAAAATAGGGCTTCTTAGCGCTAAGATGACATTTTCTAGCCTTCAGTCTTTGTTTCCAGCTTTAACCAAAGAAAGTTACTAATATCTTATGTCTTTATATAAGGACCATATGGATCTTAATTATATTTTAATTAGTAACTCTGACAGACAACTGGGCAGGCTTTAGCAATAAGTCTAATCAAGATGTTACAAGTGAATGCTCTCCATGTCTTTCTTTAAAAAAAAAAAAAATAGACGGCTGGTGTTATTTATTAAGCGGTTTTGATGAAGGAAATCTGATCGCAGCCCATGCAACTCAACAAGCATTTTGCTTATTTAGAGCAAGAGCTAAACCTAAAGTTAATTCAAAACTACAAACAATATTCTTCTGGTTGTCTGCGATGATGACAGAGGTAGGTACAGAGGTTAGAGCTCGTGAAGGTGAAATACATAACTGGACCTGCTGGATGAGTCGTTAGGCAGCATGTTAATTATGAAAGTAACAGACCTTATTTTAGCCTGAAAGGGTCAGCTACGCCACAACAGGCACTAAAGACTGCTTTACATTGCGTAATGGAAAAGCATTTATCAGCCTAAAGGAACACATTCTGAATAAATGTTTAAGTTTTACAGATCAGTCCTAATTTCCTCGACATTCCAGTATCTTTTACTAAAAAGAAGCAGAACCTAAAAGGCTGAAAACTTATGCTTCTGTCCCCAATTTTTGCCTTTTTTCTCATGCAACACTATCTAGAAATCACTATATCCTTTAAGACATAGTGATTATATATAGATATATATTATATATAATATGACTTTGTGGCAAACTGAACAACTAAAAAAGGCAGTTTCCCATCATCCTATTGCATTAACAACATTAATCTGTGGGATTAGTCTCTTTTTAGTATTTCAGGTGTGCAAGTGTGCGGTTTTAGCTGCACAAATTTTGTAATTTCTTCATTTCTTCCCTAAAGTTGCAGCAAAGAACACGGTTATTTAATATCCTTAAAGATACGGCTTAACAGTATGACAAAGACCAGTACAGACTCTGAAGGTTTCTCAAACATTAAGAGAAGCTCTTCCACTTAA
>VZTL01040885.1:36745-54254 GCA_013400535.1 Scopus umbretta
CCCCCCGCCCCGATGTGAAAGCATATCCAAAGGGAAAAAGATAATTCAAAAGTTACTAATATTTTGGTACCTGTATGAAACAGAGTAGTTCACAGTGCCTGGGCAGCGTGCATACTCTGACTGGGCTTTTATATTAACAGAGAAATTGGTCCTAAGTTTATAACATATGATGTATCATCCAGTAATATTCTATACCCATTCCTTAGCTATCCCAGCTTCATCTTGTCCAACACTCATGGCCCATGCAGTGCACCACTGCAGAAATTTGCAAGCAGAGCTCCAGCAAAGCCAGGACTTGGAAGCGTTCCTCAGAATATTTTCAGGACAGAACCATGTGTAGTAGAAAGCTACTTATCAGCCCCCAGGTCACAAGTCTCACTGCTATACTACTTTGCTACGAAGTCAGCCTGAGAGCTTTGCGTGTAGCCCTGCATTCCCTGCAAGCTGAGAAGCTAGACCACTCAGGTGGCTTTCAATAGTTGGTCAACCCCGCCTAGCAACTTTGATGACATACTAACTGCAGACAGGTCCCTAGAAGATGATCCATTCTTCATCACCAAAGAAAAAACAAAAACCAAACCAAACCCAAAAAAACCCCAAACATACAACTACAGTTCAGTCAGCTCTCATTTGACACGGAGATAAGATTTTATTGTCTGTCCCTCATCTTGGACTGTGCTGCAGGTCCTATCAGTCAGTAAAACTACCAGTGTCCACAAGATCACTAAAAAGCATAGGACCACTGGTTCAGTCCCACCCATCAACTTGTGACAGTGGAAGTGCCAGGACTTTCCCCAGAGGTGCTACTACTGCCTAGAAGCCTAAATCTTTGCTACTTTCAGAAGGACTAACTTGTGGCTGCCTCCTTTATTTTTACAAACACACAAGCACTTATTGAGTGTCTTGTGCAGCTCGAAATTGGCTCCCCCAGCAAAACTGGACACAGACAGAAAGTCTGAAATAACTTTGAATCAGTGAAACTTACTTATGCTTGAACCTTGCTGCATGAAGGCTGCTAAGAGCATTGAATACTGAACTAGGCTGTTCCCCTTGCAAGAGGGGAGGAGGGTCATTGAACCACAGTTCACAGAAGATCTCATTTCGACACCAAATAGCAGGCAGCATTTGGTGCAACTTGCATCTATATCAAGTTCCCAAACCTCTACAACCTAGCAGAACCAGCCTTAAGGCTAAGCAAGCTAAACCACTAGATAGCACAACTAATAAAGAGATCATTATGTATACTAATTAGCAACAGTATTAGTGTGTTTTGTGAATAGTAGTAGTCAAACTGGGATGAAAAAACTGTTGAGGACTAGCAGAAATCCTGTAGTTCACCCATTCGCCAGGATGCATCCACTTACTGCAAAACCTCATACCTTCTATTTAAGAAGTATGATAGGAATAATTAAGAGTTAATCTGTGGTCACTTATGCATTGCATAATTTCTAGTGCAATCAAGTGACTGATTTATTTCTAGTGCAATCAAGTGACTGATTTTTCTTGATGTTTTATTTGGCTTACAGTTCTGGCTTTTAGACATTCAAGTAGCATTTAATATTTCAACAGTTTGCCTAGGAAGAAAAAAAAAAATTGCAAGTCAAAAACCAGAATTTTGAATTTGAAATTTAAGTACCATACTAGAGTGGGAAACTGCATTAATTCATCAAGACTTAAAGCTCTGTTTTGCCTAGCAGTAGGGGCAGAGATAGAAAGGCAGACTGTACCTATAGTGCTTTTTTATAGATAAACAGCCTTAAATGTACTTAACAAGGCCTTTTTATTGTTGAATTCTCAACTGCTCAGATACACCATTTTCTAATCCGTTTAGTTTGGAATCTCCTCAGAGGTCTGTTTATTTCTCTTTCCTATGTAGCTACACATTAACGGTTAGTTCACCTTCAATCTGTTCTAGGAGAGCTGCGAGTCAAACATTTTCCGCACAAACACAGAAATGCTACACTACTATAATATGTCATTTGGCATAAAGTCACAGTTCCGCTTCCAGTAAGTGTTTATAAAAGCAGACAGAAATTTAGCTATGAAATGAAAGCGTGCTGGGAAGCAAGCTAATTAGTTCACCTTGCCACACCATACCCCAATTCTAACACACAGAACTGCAGTTCTTTGAATTTCACAGCCACGGAAGTCTCAGTCAAATCCTGGATAAAGGAACTAGAGTTCCCTCTTTCTTCTTGATTCCCGTCTGAAAATAGCAGCAGCAGAAAGAAGCTGGATTTTTTTTGTTCTGTGTTTGTTACCTCTTCATACACCTCTCTGACAGCTGCTCCACCTGGCTCTTCTTCTGGTTCCATTCCTCCACCTGGTACAATCCACTGATCTGGGTATCGGCTACTGCTTACCAACAGCACCTATAAATAATTGCAAATGACTGTTAAATAGAGCTCACAAAACAGGAATCTTGGTACTATCTACTTTTTCAGCAATGATAAATTACAGACTTTAGAAATGAAGCATAATAGACAACCAGGAATTGTAAGTAGTAAAAAAAAAAAAAAAGAATTATTAACATTCAGTCTTTTTAATACAACTACGTCAAGACAACGATCAGATGCTTAGACACAGTGTGAAAAATACACAATAAAATATGCACAGGAATGAAGATGTACAACAAAAATCTAATAACAATATTCTCCAATATTGAGTAAGTCTTAGGTTCATATAGACAGTAAAGTGTGCAAATTAATGCATTTTCATCATGTATAAATTAAACTAATTCTTCTGGAACAGCATCTTTTGGCTAAAGAACTGGGCTTCTGAAACTATTTCTAATTTCTAGCTTTAGACAAGCTTCTTCCCAGTTACTGAAGTGTTATGTTAGCACTGCATGCTTACAATATTGCATAACTAAATTATAAGGAAAGTACTTCATTGACCCTTGTCCAATTTGGTTTCTTCTAATATTTCTGTACGAGGAAAAAAAACAAAACTGCAACACGTTGAATTTTGAATGATTTCTAAATTTAATAGTTTTTTTCCAAGACAGTTTAATTTCACTTAATTTGACTCTGTAACCTGGTCACATCATTAATATATACCAATTTAAACCCCACTGTGTATAGGACCTGTCCTTCACAATATTCAGAGGTGAGAAGATTTTTAGCCACCTGTCCAACAAACCAGGATGCCCACATTTAGAGTAATTTGCAGTAGAGTCGATAAAAATAAGACCTTGATTCAGGACCACGTGGAAATAAACGGTTTAGTTTGTATTTGAAACACGTCCCGATTAGTAAGACATACTCAATCATCTGCGTAGTAACATGCTTCATATTCAAGGCGTCACGTAACATAAGCCCTACCCTGAAGTCAAAAGACAATTGTGGGGAGCAAAGGGACAGGGTCAGTATGAAAATCTTTAAAAGCAATTAAAAGACTAGCCACAAGAACCTCAGTCTAAAGGTTAAAGTGTTGACTGGTGCCAGATGACTGAAGTGACAGTCCAGTCCTCACCAACCTCCTTTATGGTCTTTAAACTCATCTTCTGTTGGATGAAGTAGGAAAAGAATTCCCTGATGAGGGCAATGGGGAAATGCTTATCACTTATATCACGTCCCTTTGGCACTCACGGAAATACAGTGTAGGTTCATCTACAGGAACTGGGGAGTGTAATTAGCATGACTGCATACCTTTGCGAACACAGCAACACACGTGCATACTGAGGTGCACCTAGAAGAGCCTTATCTGACAGATATTTTCTTGTTGTAAAGTTTATTTTATCTGTAGTCAAGATTTGTCCTACTCTGAAGGGTTCTCCGCTGTACTGATTTCCCCCAGATTTTTCCTACACTAAGTAAGGAACACAGCAGAGACCTCATTTAGTACAGAATCATTCTTAGCATCTGATCTAAATGTTCACATTGTCAGTCAACTCAAATATCTTCTTCAGCTATCTAAAAACCTAGAAATAGTCAACAAAGGCAACAAGCTTAGACACAAATGCATCTCAACGTGATCTTTACAACCAAAGGTTTCAGTTTCCTAGGATCCTTTGACATTAACAAAAAATTCCTAGAGAGTACACAGCTCTGCTAAATGTAGTTTTAGAAAAAGTTTTTGAACACGTAGGTGGACCATCTATATCACTACAAAAGAACCACCATGTCGGCAATGCTTAAAGAGCAGTTGTAAAAATCAAGTTATGAATTCACTTGTGGGATCCCAGACATAAGCATTACACATTATTTTCTGCTGATGAAACTAGCATTCACTGCAGTCATGTGGAAGCTAGCAACAATGATGAACAAAAGGATGATTATATCACATTAAATCATTCCCGGCTTGGTAGAATGGTTTTAATCAGCGTTCATTGTTTAGTTAAGGCTAGACATAAAATTCTTAATTACTACTAAGGGATAAATCAAGGGATAAATCAGGTTGCTGGTTCTGGCAATGTAGCATAAAGCCAGGAATTTTTTATGCCTTTATACATAGCAGTTGACTACTGCTAACCTGATCAACAGTCTATTGAGCTGGGTTTGTGTATCTATTAGCTTTAAATTGCCCTTTTAAAAAGCAGAAACAAATACATCTTAGCAAGTAATCAACATTAAAATACCTCAACTCTGGTAGATAGGCTTTACAGCTATACATACAATAAAGTCCCAAGCACTACAGCCTGGGAGTTCATTCTGGCAACTATCCAAGTCTCCGCTAACCCTGGAACAGAAGCATTTTCTCAAGCATCTTTCTCTCTACACTTTATTCTCCTGGATCCCACTGCTTTTACACAGTCCAAATCCGAAGGGACCACACTACCCCGAGACCTTCAGACGCACAATTTTTTCCACCCAGTAACATTAACATTTGAAGCCACCAGGGCATGAAGCATCCATCCTGAGGTATGCTAGCAAAAACGCACTTGGCAGTAATCAATTTCTACAAAAGCTGAGAGCTGATAGCTAGCAATTACAAGATTGTGTGATAAGGCTGAAAAGCACTCCACACAGATTCTTTCAGTTATGGTAGCAAGCAATCTTACACTCACTTGCACACTTTTGGTTTTGGTGTGGTTTTTATTCCATGTAGTGGATGTAGTTTTCAGGTGTTTCCATGTGTAAGTGGCCAGAAGACACGTCACACACAGTACCTGAAAGACTAGGCTGTAAATATAAAGATCACTTAAAAACGAAGACATCAAAAAGCTGTGGTTGGTTGACAATGCACTCGTCACATGCCAAAAGAGGTGCAAAATCCCCAGCAAAAAGCCAGCAATTCATCTTCCCTAAATATAAAATAAGCAAACCAGGAGAATAGAGATCTAGGTCACCTGGATATCCAGTCTTTCCTGAGGAGGTTCATGTTCATGCAGATTACAGTAGCCTACTGAAAAACAAGACTTTAGAATCTCACATACCTACATTTTTTTCTGGTCTATGCACACTGAATATTATATCATAACCTCATTAGACTCAGAAGAAAACAATAGAAGTACTTCCTATGCAGAAAAATCTGTATCCCATATACCTGAATGCAGAGACATGAATGAGATTTCTTATGTTGTATTACTTGCTAGTAACCACTACCTTTCCCATGTCTCTTAAAAAGCTTTACTGTTGATGACTCTTGTTCAAAAGATTTCCAGCGTACAGAGTAATGACATCAAATCTGCTTGCCTAGTTATACTGTTAAGTTTATCTTACTCCAAAGACTAAGGTAAAGGTATTCTTTTCCATAATGCTGCCAAGTGAGGAAGTAAAGCTGCAAAATTCAGCTAAGAGGAGAAAAGAAAAATTCTTCCACTGCATCTTACTAGCCAAGCTTTTACCTTGTTTTCAAGTCCAGGAATAGAAATGACCTTTGAGTGCAGTGAGGAAGAGAAACTGCTAGCCAGCCTACTTGTAATAAGCACCTATCGATATGCTTAACCAAGATATGGTTAACCAAAAAGCCAAAGGTAATTACAGAGCATGTGGCGTCATGGGACTTGCTCACTATAAATGCTAATCTTGAAGACAAACAACTGAAAATTTCTAGAAAAAGATGCCAAAGTTTGGGCCTGTTTAGTGTTGTCAAGTCAAAAGAAACTTGTGAAACAGTTAGCAGCCATATATTCCAGAAAACTAAAATGGCAACAGCTCAGAGCAATACAAATTACAACCAAAAGCTATTCCTTTTTTTTTTTTCCATACCAAGCACTCAAAGACATAGAAAATGACTTAGTTATATAAAATATCATTGTTTTCTATCTTCCTTAACTGTAGAGCACTATAGCTTATGAAAATTGTTTATACTAAAAATCAGCTTACATAAAAAAAAGCAAGGTGTGCTGGTTTTGGCTGGGATAGAGTTAATTTTCTTCACAGTGGCTAGTATGGGGCTGTGGTTTGGATTTGTGCAGTGTTGCTAACGCAGGGATGTTTTAGCTGTCGCTGAGCAGTGCTCACACAGCGTCAAGGCCTTGTCTGCCTCTCACCCCACCCCACCAGCGAGCAGGCTGGGGGTGCACAAGAAGCTGGGAGGGGACACAGCCGGGACAGCTGACCCCAACTTCCCAAAGGGATATCCCAGACCATATGGCATCATGCTCAGCGTGTAAAGCTGGGGTAAGGAGGAGGAAGAGGGACACGTTCGGAGTGATGGTGCTTGTCTTCCGAAGGCACCATTACATGTGATGGAGCCCTGCTTTCTTAGAGATGGCTGAACACCTGCCTGCAGGTGGGAAGTAGTGAATGAATTCCTTATTTTGCTTTGCTTGTGTGCGTGGCTTTTTCTTTACCTATTAAACTGTCTTTATCTCAGCCCATGTATTTTCTCACTTTTAATCTTCTGATTCTCTCCCCCATCCCACCGGGGGTGGGGGGCGAGCAGCTGTGTGGGGCTCAGTTACTGGCTGGGGCTGAGGCTGGTTAGGGTTAAGGTTGAAACTTGCTACACCGAACAAAACCCCACAGCTGGATTCTTTTGACTTCACAGCACAGTCATCCGTAACTTGAAATAATGAAGCAATAACAGCAGAAGCCACTATTATTAAACCAACTGCAAGACAGTAAAAAGTTTCCTTAGCAGATGTATTACGTGCACGGAAAAACAAACTTACAGTTGAAAAGGTACCACTCCAGTCCCACAGAAATTTCATTTCTCATTAGATGCCTTCGTAAGCTCTCTCCTCCCAGCCTAATCACATCTATTCCTCTTCTCCCCCAATGAACACCCCATTTTCTCCCCTCTCATCACCCTCACTAATCCACTAGCTATGTCCAACTTGCTGTTTGAATTACCCGATGGAGGTAGCCAAGTTTGTCTTTTTTTTTTTTTTNNNGGCAAATTTTTTTTTTTTTTTTTTTTTTTTTTTAGTAAAACTGGCAGTTAAAAGGAACAGCTTTCAAGAGGAAGGGAATCAAGCCCTCGCCCCCAAAAGGCCACTGAGCATTTGTGGCTCAGTTGCAAAGAACACCACATGGCTCAGGTGTACGACTAAACACTGCGCAGAGAAGGAAAGGAGCAGGCAGGTGCATGGAAGATGTTGGATTTAGTTCTCAAGCTCTACAAACGTGAGTAGATGTGAACCATTTCAGAAGTTTTAACCTGGTCAGAAAATAGGAAAGATCGTAAAGGCAGCAAGAGGTACCTCTCAGGTACAAAACAAAGTGTCAAAATGGTGTTAGAAGAGCACGTGTACTGCATGTTCTCACAGGCATCAGAAACACCAAGAGGAGGAAAAAAAAAAAAATCCAACCCTATTCTGAGAAAGAAGCAGGACCCACTTTAGGGTTAATCTAATCTAACCTAACCTCGCACACTCCATATGGGAACTTCAGCCTACGTGGTTGGTCAGCCAAAGTTACGAGCACCTGAAAGAGTCATGAAGAGTTTAATCCAAATACAGCCAAAAGGGTCAGTCAAGCTCCGATTTGTTTAAAAATGGCCATAAGCAGATGCTCAGGGAAGAATATGAGCAGGAAATATTTTATTATTCCCTAAATCTTCCAACCTCCCATTGTTTTCAGCTCAGGAACTTCCTTAAAGTAGTGGGAAACTACTTTGAATGCTACAACACAGAAACATTATTGAGGACGGAAGGAAAAGCACCTCTTACAAACCCTGGATCGTATTTGCAGGATTCACTATATAAATTTTTAGGCAAAAGCACGCATCTCATGCGCCTGACAAGGGGATCAGGCCCAGTTAGCATAGATTCATGAAAGGTAGATCCTGCTTGACCAACCTGATCTCCTTCTATGACAAGGTGACCCGCCTAGTGGATGAGGGAAAGGCAGTGGATGTTACCTACCTGGACTTTAGCAAAGCCTTCGACACTGTCTCCAACAGCATTCCCCTGGAGAAGCTGGCAGCTCATGGCGTAGGCAGGTGTACCCTTTGCCGAGTTAAAAACTGGCTGGACGGCCGTGCCCAGAGAGTGGTGGTGAACGGAGTTCAATCCGGTTGGCAGCCGGTCACAAGCAGTGTTCCCCAGGGCTCAGTACTGGGGCCAGCCTTGTTTAATGTCTTTATCAATGATCTGGATGAGGGGCTTGAGTGCACCCTCAGTAAGTTTGCAGATGACACCAAGCTGCGTGGGAGTGTCGATCTGCTGGAGGGCAGGAAGGCTCTGCAGAGGGATCTGGACAGGCTGGATTGATGGGCCAAGGCCAATTGTATGAGGTTCAACAAGGCCAAGTGCCGGATCCTGCACTTGGGTCACAACAACCCCATGCAACGCTACAGGCTTGGGGAAGAGTGGCTGGAAAGATGCTTGGCAGAAAAGGACCTGGGGGTGCTGGTTGATGGCCGGCTGAACATAAGCCAGCAGTGTGCCCAGGTGGCCAAGAAGGCCAACAGCATCCTGGCTTGTATCAGGAATAGTGTGGCCAGCAGGAGTAGGGAAGTGATCATGCCCCTGTACTCAGCACTGGTACAGTGGCTGCACCTCGAATACTGTGTTCAGTTTTGGGCCCCTCACTACAGGAAGGACATTGAGGTGCTGGAGCGTGTCCAGAGAAGGGCAATGAAGCTGGTGAAGGGCCTGGAGAACAAGTCTTATGAGGAGTGGCTGAGGGAACTGGGGTTGTTTAGTCTGGAGAAGAGGAGGCTCCCGGGAGACCATATTGCTCTCTCCAACTTCCTGAGAGAAGGTTGTAGTGAGGAGGGTGTTCGTTTCTTCGCTCAAGTAAGTAGCAATAGGATGAGAGAAAATGGCCTCAAGTTGCGCCAGGGGAGGTTTAGATTGGATATTAGGAAAACTGTCTTTACTGAAATAGTGGTGAGGCATTGGAACAGGCTGCCCAGGGAGGTGGTAGAGTCACCATGCCTGGAGGTATTCAAAAAACATGTGGATGTGGCACTTCAGGACATGGTTTAGTAGGCATGGTGGTGTTTTGGGTTGATGGTTGGACTGGATGATCTCAGAGGTCTTTTCCAACCTTAATGATTCTATGATTTCAAATTAGAGAGCAGATGTCAACCTGCTACTGTAGTTAGAGATTTCATTTATCTAACACTTTTTTCTATTTTAAGAATCACTGCCTCATTTCAGTAGTCTTGAAACAGTTTCTCATTTCCCCTATAGCTTACTGCAGTATCCTTGTCCTAGAATGCCACTGTCTCTTTTTGGAGTCCAGAAAGTTAAAAAATGCAATAGAGCTTTACAACTTGCCATAGCAATGCCACACAGGTAGCATTTAGTAAGGAACATACTTCTGCCTTCCTGAAAATATTCTCAGTAGAGCAGTTGCTTATATTCCTTACTGCAATCATTTTCAAAATTCATTTTTTTTGACCTGGAGATGTAATGTGCACAAAGTTACTGTAGAGTAGTAAAAAACCTTGGGAATCACACTTGACAGCTTTTTAAAGGGTAATTAAAGTCAAGGCTGCGACATCTTTACTTTCTCCCTTACGCTGGCACAATGAGCTCAGGAAGCTGATCTGGCTGAAAACTAGCCTGTGCCATTAAAGCTTAGTTTTCAGCCCGGACACACACAACACCGAGGGTCAGCACCGCACCCATGGAGGCAGAAAGGCCTGACTGCAGCTACCCAATTTCAGACCAACCTAAGCCAATCCAAGAGCCTCTAGCAAAGTACTTTACGGACAACAGACCGAAAAGCAGTCCCCAGCTATGACAGTAGTTAAAAAGAAGATTTAGTCTCAATGAACAGGAACTGGCAGAGCAGCTGAGAAATGGCGTAACAACCAGCAGTACATTAGTCCTAACGCTCATTAACTTGAGCACAGCATCTGGAAAGCAACTCAGAAAATGGGGTTCTCTTTGTACAACGTATTAAATAAAGTCCAAAATATCCTCCCAGCTTTAAGTAAAGATGACTTTTCAAAGCAGCACCACAATGCTTGGACATCAAGTGGCACAACTCTACCAGCATTCTGAAGAAGGATGATAAAGAAATATATGCATGTATTTTTGTAATACTCCAAAATCAGATCCGCAAGTGATTTTTCCTTTGAGATCTTCTGATTTTAAGGCTATATGGCAATAGGGAGAAAAACATCAGCCTTTTTCAGAAGAAGTTTTGCTTTAACTTGCAACTAGAATTCTGTTTTTCTATAAATTTTATTTCACATGAAATTTGCGTATTTGGCTAACATGTTGTTATAGTGATTCAGAATTTGAGTACCTTCCTCTGGCTATTTTGTTTTGTTCTTTGGCTAAAGTGTTCATACCAGGAACAGCAGCATACTACTATGGTATGTCAGTCAGAATACATTTCCTCACGTCAACAAGCACTCAAGTCACCTGTAACATTAGATGTCCCCCTAAGCTTTGGAGAATCAGATATGACAGGTCTCATGGTGTGATGAAGGGTGCGGATCTTGCACCCAGCCATATGGCAAAAGGAGATTCCTGGCTGCAAAAAAACCCTGCAAACAAGAACCCCCTACAAGAGTCTATAAATGTTTTACTTCTCACACTGCGTTCAGTTCCCCAATCCACTTTACAGTGCGTCCTTCTTACGCTTGCCAATACAGACCAAGGGAGAAAACCCATAAGGCAGTAGGGGAAGAGCTAAAACTCGTATTGCTGCCCGTTTCTTTGCAACTTGAAACTACGGCCTAATCTTGGGCAGGAGAACTGGGCTTTACCAGTTACTCAGCAACATAATCTGTTTGACTAAGGGATCAGCTTCCAAACACTTGTTAGAAACAAGAGCTCCAAGTCTTTGAGAAACATTCAGCTGCAGGTAAAGACATGACAAGGTTACTTCTTGACAAGTACCAGTTACCTGTTTAGCCTTTTTTGTCTTTGAGATACTTGGGGGGGGGGGGGGAACCACAAAAAACCACACACGTATCTTTGAAGACAAAATTTGTTTTAAAATATTTACATTTACAGGACCGGTTCCACTGAAGTGCTTGAACACTACATTAGATTGTAGTGTTTCATGAAATCTGTGGCTGGCCAAAGCCAAACACATCTTTCTTCACGTTGGAATAGCTGGATAAAGCCACCTGTTTAAAATAAGCTTTTAAAGTGTTCTACAAACAAGACTGGAATAAAAAAAAAAATCAACATCAACCTGCGGTCTGTGAATATCTATGCAGTAGTGTTATCTACAAAAGATGTTTAAGAAAACACAGCTACAAATCCTAGCTGTGTGTATATATGCATATATCTCTCTAAATAGGATTTGTGGATATTTCTGAAGAAGTCTGCCACTGTTATTTCACAGAGACTGGTAGCTTGAAAGTTTTGAGCACCACTGAGTTAACTGGGGCAATTCAAACAGAAATTTAGGCACCAGTTTAAATCCTCAAAGTAAACTTAGGATGATGCAAGGAAGTGTTAAATGATATTTTCTCAAGTATCTAACCACTTACAAATATTGCTAGTTCAAAGAGACAGCATCTTCTAAACAGGGCAAAACACAAAGCATGTTTTGTTGCAGGACACCTTAGCCTGACATCAGACAGGTACAGCCAGGTTTTCTTCTCCCCTCAGCCCATTTCAAGCTACTATCCACCCCATTAAACACATCTGTATAGCACAGACAAGTAACTCCACAGGTACTGGAAAAAAATAATCCAGGTTTCGCCATAAAAAACAGCTCATGGTTGACTGATTTCAGTATCTGAAGAGGCATGAGCGAAGACTGAAGCTTCCTGCCGTAGTGGACAGCTGAATTCCTACAGCTTCACCAAACTTGCAGGCTTCCACTGCTGGAAAGCAGTTGCAGTTTGTCAAAAAAGGTCCCAACATGAAGGCAAGGTGCATATGCAGTGCCTGCAGAAAGCTGTTTTCCTGTGGAAGTAGGGATAACAAGGCACTTGTGTTTTGTAATTCGGTTACCTGATATAACTCCTACCACAGTGACCTAACATTCAATTATTTTTATTTAACAGTAACACGAGCTTAAACCACTGCAGAACTCCACGTGAGCCTTCAGGGATACACCATAAGCAGACACTGTCTCTGAACACACATCATAAAGAGCCATTTTAGAAGCAATTTATAGGTCTTGATTTTTCAAGCTATACCCCTTACTACACCACACAGATGATGTCCAAATAGCAAGAAAATGCTAAGGAAGAACTAAGGCAGTGATCATCCTATGTCAATTACTCCTCCTGTATGTTAGCAGGGCAGGGACATGAGACAGAACAAGTAAAAACCACAGCATGCCTGAAGTGCATATTGAAATGTGTATTCTCTGGTATTTTAAAATATGCCTATATTCTATTAGGCACTTACAGAGCAAGCTAGATAACCTGTATCAGTCCAATACATTGCTTTGGAGAGCATGCCAGCCTTAAATACGCTGCCATGGTCATAACTCCAAGTTATACTTTAAAGAACACATTAGCTGTGTGTTTACACCAGAGAGCTTACACTGAAGGATAAACGTCAAACTCCGAGTCAAGTATGGAAGATCTTTCATCGCTGTGCAAGTTTATGTACAGTAATTCCTAGAACACCCCATTTTGCCAGGGTAGCCAGGTGATACTTCTGGGCCCTGGTTTTAAAGATCAGGTTACATTACAACAGGTCTGTCTTGTTTTCAGATGATTTACACCAATGCAAATAAAAATAGTGTTTTACTTTTTCCTTTAATAAAGCCATTGCTAATACGAAACATGAGCTGTAAGAAACAGAAGAACACTACTCTTTTTTTAAAATAAAACAGCGACCACCAGAACAAGGTAGATTAAAGGAGGATTTCTTAAATCTTTATTTTTTAACAAATCTTTACGAGAAGTAAAATTCTCTAAATCAGATCAAAACCCAATACTAGAAGCCTCTTATTTTTAACTCAAAATTAAGAAGCAACAGTTGACATGCAAGTGCATGCCCTGCTACGAGGGGGTGGGATGGGGATTCTACGTTTCCTATAACTGTGTGACAAAACAGTTATCCTCACTACTGTCTCAACAGTAACAGGAAACCCTTCCCATCTATTTTCATCTCTTATACAAGGCCGAACAACAAAAATGGCAAAATTAAAAACTGAAAAGCTTGAAGACTTTTTTTGCATATTAAACTATTTTTAGATCTGCCACTAGCGACTGCTGGCTGAAAACTAAAGTAGGGTTTTCAACACTATATTAAATTACATAAAGCAGTATTACAGATGCCAAAGTAATTAGAATGCACTCAAGTTTTATATTCAAAGTGTTTACAAATAACTGCTCATTTATTTGTATAATATATAGTTGATGGAAGAAAAATTAAATTAGCTTTTAAAATTGTTTTAGTTATCCAAATGACTAGAAAAAAAGTTTATTACTATTTTTTCTTGCTGCTTTAAAGGTCTGCCTCGTTCTCTGCTTCGAGAGGCAAGAATTTCCTTGCCTACCCTCCACCCAGAGACAGCAGCATTTGTTGTAAGACCAGTGTTTGCAGAGTACTGAACGCATAAGCAATTCCAACCCATGGAATTGGTCGGTCCTCATGGTACCAAGACAGATCTTCCTGCGGGCTTATCCTAAAGCTGCCATCCAGATCTCCTAGTTGCTCAAGAGAGACTTGCATTTCCTCTTACAAAAATCCGCCAGCCCATCCCAGTCTGCTGAATACTGTTAGCTTTTTGCATACACCTAACAGCTTCTTGCTTGTTCAAAGCAAAAAGCCTGCAGCCCCCACGCATTTCATGCCCACATAGCCTTTCTTCATTTTTCATGGGATTTCTCCTGCTTCGTTTCCAGCAATTTTTTCATTCAAAGGGCAGACAGTGCCTGCAATTACTGCTTCACTTCCATTAAGAAAAACAGTAGGAGCCAGCACTTAAGCTCATATCCAGCCATCTTGCTCTCTCTTCAGCTCAAATGACAACATCAAGACACCAAACCAGGCAACACTTTAACGACAGTATTTTAAGAGATCTTCTTCTAAAACACTCGGGAAAAATCCAAAGCTACTGGTCACATCACTTGGGTTATCTGGGCTTCCTCCAGGACTCTTCTTTTTTTAAATCATACAATATCACAGCACAAAGGCTACAAAAGCTAAACCAAAATTGGCTATATAGCAGTAAATTGGCATATGTGGAGTTACTTGAGGAAAGAAACAGGAAGGGAGGGTTTTTTGCAGCAGCGTGCCTGGACAACCATCAGTCATCTCACAAGCACATGCCTTCAGTTGCAATACCAGCTCTCAAGACAAAGCAGAAGTCTTTTGACAGGTTGCAAGACTGCGGGCAAGCCCAGTTTCCACCTTGTAACACCCAGGAGAACTGACTCGACAATTTTAAGTCTGGCAGTGAAGACTGCTGGAAAGTCTAATTGAACAGGGTGCTGTAGCTGGAGTAGGAGTTCAGTGGTGGTATTTCAAACTGTTTGCAGGGACCACCAGACTGAATTTTGCCTCAGCGGTATTCCAGAGTCCACCTATGTTTCAAATTGAACAATTAAGAAGTGAACAGAAAATGAATGGCAATACAATATGGTTTTACTAAAACCATCCTTTGTTACCACAAGCTTTTTCAATTAACATGTTGCTTCACTGTCCATAAAACTCAGCTGTAATATGGGCTTCAAGGCTACAACGGTAGCATAAGAAGTGTAATACGGATAGGAAACCAACCAAGAAGCCGTAACATGCAGAATTTTGCTAGAAGATTATTAACAACAGATTTATTAAATGTTTTAGTGACTAGCCTGATTTTCATTGGTGATGATCACAAAAAGCTGTTAGCAAAATACGTAAGTCTCCAAATTGAGAGGCAGTGTCCGTAAGTCATAATATCAATCAGGGGAATCTCATGTCATGATATCAAGAGGGGATCTCATGCAATCACATTTGGTTAAGAAGAACATATTGGGAATCTAATGAGCAGGACAATAAGAATTTCTGGTGCAAATTGAGAGTTCACAAGGTGGGAACAAGTTAGAGACTTAGATACCACCACTAATCACAAGATGACTACACAATAGCTTTACAATGATGATGAAGACGGGTCCTATCACAATGCGTTTGTCTAGTATGGTTAGAGAAATATTAGTAACCTTTTGCACACCACAGTGAGATTCCATCTAGAGCAAGTACAGCTATCACCCACATTCAAAAAACATGGCTTTTTCAAACTGAAGGAGGTGAAAGAGCTATCATGATGATCAGAAAAAGGGAAGACTGGTTTTAGAAGATGACACTGTAAGACTTCAAGTCCATCAAAAAAGTCCTAAGAAAGGAATGACTGCTGTCTACAGAGATGTCAGAAAGCGAAGAGCAAGAAAGGAGGAAAAAAGCGGAAGTGCAGGCACAACTGGATACAGACTGGCCTTTCAGGAAGTCAGAACAGAAGTAGGAAGACGGGTTAACTCTAAGACTTGTAGAAGATTGCTGCAGATACTCATTCCTCCAGACAGAAACTAACCAGCTGAGAAGTAGAACGTGATCTATTAAAGACTGCTTTCCGTTGTCTTTTCTACTGTCTCTCCTCCAATGTCTAGCAACTCTTTGCTTATGGGGTAGCAACCCTGTAGGTTAAAGTAACTATGAAAGCTCTTCTCCCCCCTCCCCCACACATAGCTTCTACAAGAATCTGCTGTTCCCCTCTTCTCCCTCCAGTCACCCAGGTACTGCCTTTGTGCTCCTTTACACCAGAAGTTACCCCTGCACTTAAAGATTCCTGGAGATGTAGGTCAGCTGAAAATCAATGGTACAATCTCTAGAGAAGTGGAAAGGAAGCACTGAAGACATTCACATGGAGTTTGAAGTAGACCTACATGGAAACATGTTAAGAAAACAGTGTTCAGGAACAACAGAAGCAAGCCTCATCCAGCCAACTTGGGGAACATAGCTGGTATATACAAGTTAACCACAAACAGCAGTCTGGCATCAAACTTCTAAGGAATAGGTTCTGTATTGATACAGATGGAGCTGGCACTTTGGAAACAGCTGAGCAAGTTCAAGACGTTGCCATTGCTTTTCTGCAAATAACTTCCCAGAAAGTGATTTGAACTGTTTCCACATGCTTAACCTATGTCCCAGATCTGACTTGGTGTTACCCCATTCATTTCACCCTCAAGTGTGCCTACTTGCACAACGCCAAAGGCCAGCCTCATGCCAGCCATACAGGTGCTCCATCCGCAATACCACAAAGCACTCCAGCGCAACAAGCGTCAGCATCCACTCTTCTTACACAGCCCATCAAAGCTGCTACTACCATCCTTAGCCTCAGAGGGTGTTCTTACACCCGGTTTTTTGAAGCAGCCAGTGGTCTCATTTGGATGCAGGACTGAAATAGAGTATAAGAACTTGTAGCAGGAAATGAAGAATGAACAGAAATTGCTGACAAAGGTGACTGTGACCATGAATTTCCAACTACAGTTGCTGCAAGAAAGCTGTAACAGTGGCTCAGGTGATTGAACTCCAAACAAGTCTGAGCTGGAGCAGCGTCCAAAAATAAATACCCAAGACACATAAATGGGGAAGCATGCTGGAGTATCAGAGGTGCTGCTGAAACCAGAAAAAAAGCTAGCCTGATAGCAAGAACCAGCAAGATTCCTGCTTGGCACCTTGCTCCTTTATAATATTCGGAAAAGCTGACCAGTGTGGTCCTCAAGGCTGTATTTATACCACATAGGGAATGGCGCACACCAGACCGCTGTAAAAAATCTTTGCCTAAACCCAAGGCTCTGTTTTTCGAGATCAGGCCTCTCCCCCATTATATTTCTTAGTAGATGTTTAAGCAAGAAAATTGCCGTATCGGCAATAGGACACTAGCTTCTTCCACCATATAGATAAAGGGGGTTAAAAAAAAACCCAAGCCCCTAACCTTTGTAGTTATTTTATAGCTCTTAAACAACAAAATGTAAACGAAAATCAGGAAAGGCTATGCTTCCAGCCTGAGACAGTCTACAAGTGCATTGTGCAATGAAACCATCAGCAAAGTTTCCCGATAACGGCCAGTGCAATTGACCTTGGCTAGGAATATAGGACAACTTTGTCGCCACCTCCCAATTCTGCTGCAAGATAAAACCCCGGCTGAGCATTATCCCATCTACAACCAAAACCGCAACACTCCCCCCCACCACCACCTCCCGCCCCCGAGCTCCTTGACAAAATATTTTTAAGCACCGTTTCACTCCGTCGGTG